>JAECXF010000015.1:0-152500 GCA_018151655.1 Drosophila bocqueti | reverse complement strand
TTATGTCAGTACATGAGAAAACGAAAAAAGTCTTACTTACTTACTGCAAGGGTATTTAAACTTCGGCATGCCGAAGTTAGCTTTCTTTCTCGTTTTTAAATTAATTTTTCGTAAAATGGCGACATTTAAAAAAAAAATGCACAATTTGACCATAAAACTCGTCACATTTAACAATATTCACTTTTTGTTAAAACCCCTACGTACTGTACAAATTTGGATTCGATCGGTAAAGATTTGTTCGAGTTATGTTTCCGGCCAGTTTAAAAAAAAAGTGGTTTTAAGATAAACGCGCTTAAATCTTTCAGTGGCTGTAAAATCGTATGTAAAATCGTGAGAGGTCCTGCGACAGAACTCAAAATTCAGGCAGGTAAAAATTTTTCCCGGACTTTATGTTTTAGTATTGTAATTAATATAATATAACTGGTTTGTCATGAAGAAAGACCGATCCGCTTAGTTCTGTGTTCTTTATTTGAATAATTCCTCTGAGCTGATTTTGGGTTCAGCTAACCCGCACATATATTGCTTATCTCTATATATTTCTGAATTACATTTATACATATACATATGTATGCAGAAGGCATGCATATGTTTATGTGTGGCTTGACCACTTGAGCTGCAAAGTGCATGCTCAGCATTCTCAGGCCCCGCGATCGGCTTATGTATAAGCGTTCGATCATATTTCTTGGGCGCTGGAATGCTTATATTATTGTTGTTGGTCATTTTGGGTATTTGTATGTCTTTATTTAGTCTGGCACAATGTGACTATGTACAAACGTTAAGACATACCCATTCTTTGATATATGGAAAGGGTAGATATGCTACACCTCCCTTTTTAAAGAAATGACGTAATACATGTAGTCATTTAGTTTTAGTGTGAATTTATTGTGTTTTTAAATTATATATTGAAATGAAATTTATTTGTTTCTTATTATATACTTAATTATTAGCAATGCTCTGTCTCGAGGGTAAAGGCATTTGTGTGTAATGACAAGTCAAATTTTAAATTGAATTACGTTATGTTTTAAGTTTAAATTTCTTAGAAGAATATATATTTTTTGTATTTTTATGTTTTTTTTTTTTTTTTTTTTTTTTGGGGTTGATCAGACCTTTTCTTTAATGAAACGTTTCATCGATTATATATTTTTAACCTATCCTTATGTACTTTTTGTTTCTTATTCTTGTTATCTTTATTTATAATGTTATCCCTATCTTCTATGGTTTCTACCGTATAAGGACCTAAATATGCTGGATCTAACTTATGACCCGCTTCGTTTCTTAGACTAACTTTATCGCCTACTTTTAATTCAAAATCTAACGATTTCTTATCGTAGTTTTGTTTCCTATAAGACTTAGCTTTTTCTAACATAAGTCTAGCTCTGTTGTATGCTATTTCTAATCTAAATTTTATTTCCTTAGAGTAATCTTCTACATTATAAAGTGGTTCTACTCTATTTATTTTATTAAAATCTGCGAACTGTCTTGGTAATCTACCGAAGACTAGTTCATATGGACAGTACTCATGCATGACTGATGGTGTTGTGTTGAAACAATATGTGAAATATTGTATCCAAACGTCCCAATCAGTTTTATCAGCAGAAATGTACGAACGAATGTATTCATTGAATGTTCTATGACTTCGTTCTATTGTCCCTAAAGTCTGGTGATGATATGCTGTGGATGTGAGATTTTCAATCTTCATATATTTACACATATCTAAAATTACTTTGTTTTTATACTCGGTACCCATGTCCGAAATGAACGTCTTCATTGGACCGTACTTTAGTATAAAATTTTCGAATATAGCTTTTGCGACTGTATTTGCGCTCTTGTTCGCAACAGGTATGGCTACCAGATATTTCGTTAAATCACATATTAGTGTGACGATGTATTCATTGTTATATTCTGATTTCGGTAGTGGACCAACGGTGTCCACTATCACTATATCGAAAGCATTTGCTGGGGTTTCTGTTTTAGTCATTGGGGTCTTTGTGTGTGTCGTTGTCTTCGACATTTGGCATTTATGAAATCTACGTATGTACTCTTTTATATGACGAGTCATATTTTTCCAATAGTAGTGTCTTTTAATTTTTGCTAGCGTTCTTGTAATGCCTGTATGACCTCCTTGAATTGGATCGTCATGGAATGTAGACAGTATTGATTGTATCTCTTTTTCATTTTGTATAATGGTCACCGGCTGGAGTAGCGCTACTCTCAATGATTTTAATTTCTTGTTGCCCATCTGCTTGAAAGCATCTATTGAAATGGATTCAAAGATTTTTTCACTCGGTGCCAATTTGAGTTGGCTGATCTTTAGTATACCGGCTTGCGTTTCAAGCCTTTGGAAGAACTGATCTAAATCTAGAATTCCATTGATATATAAATCGTCAACTTCAATTCTTGCAATAACTTTATTTCCTCGTTTTAGTAAACAAATAGATTCAGTTATTTGCAAGGTCACTACTTTTCGTGCTTCATCATTTCAATAGTTCCTTGTTTGTTACTGTACAGTTTTTATTGTGTCTACTTTGTTGCCTGTTAGTGACTTTCAGGACTTTATGTTGCATGTCTTTGAGTTCTTTTATATTTATACGCGAAAGTGCGTCTGCTACGAAATTATCTTTTCCCTTTAGGTATTCTACAGTGAAGTCGTATTCTTCAAGCTCTAGCCGCATGCGAGTTAATTTAGAACTGGGATTAGTCATAGAAAATAGATACGTTAATGGTCTATGGTCCGTTTTAATAGTGAAATGTTTGCCATAAATGTATGGTCTAAAGTGGGTAATTGCCCAATGAATTGCCGTGAGTTCTTGTTCCGTTGTACTCTTGTTGCTTTCCCCTTTTGTAAATGAACGAGATGCATAAGCTATTGGGAGTTGAATCCCTTCACGGTTCTGAGTTAGAACCGCTCCGCAAGCTAGTTTACTAGCATCTGTTATAATGCAAAATTCTTTGCGAAAATCAGGATATTGTAATAACGTGGGTGCATAAGCTTTTCTTTAAGGTATTCGAATGCGTTTTGGCATTCGTTTGACCATTCAAAAGGGACATTCTTTTTACATAATCTAGTTATGTGCCGTGAATAGTCGGCGAAGTTTTTTATAAATCGACGATAATAGTTGCAGAATGCTACAAATCGTCTTGCGCTGTCCGCATCATGAGGGACAGGATAATTTTTGATGACGTCAAATTTCTTGTCATCTGGCAAAACTCCTTTGTCGGTGCATTTATGACCTAGGAATGTCACTTCATGCATGAAAAATGAACATTTTTCTGGATGCAACTTTAGGTTATATTTCCTGCATACATTAAAAACATCAGTTAGGTTTTTAATCATGTGTTTTTCGGAACATCCTATCACCATTAAGTCATCCATATAAAGGAATGCCTGAGAAGGTTCCAAACCGGAGAATGATATGGTCATCATTCTCTGGAATGAATTTGGTGCTATTTTAAGTCCAAATGGTAATCGCGTGAAGCGATATGAGCCATTGCTTGTTGAAAATGATGTTATGTTTCTTGAGTTTTCTTCAAGTTCTATTTGATGAAAACCTGACATCAAGTCAAGGCATGAAAAGTATTTAGCTCGACCAAGTTGATCTAAAATGTCATCAATTCTTGGGAGTGGAAATTTATCAGAAAGAAGTTTTTTATTGATTTGACGATAGTCAATTACTAATCGCCATTTCTTTTGTTCTGAATTCGGTAATGATTTTTTCGGAACTAACAAGAGTGGGCTGTTGTACTCAGATACAGACGGTTCTACGATTTTGTCGTTTATTAATTTTCCTACTTGTTTTTGAATTTCATCAATATGGCTATACGGACTTCTGTAGTTTTTTATATAAATGGGTTCATCATCTTTAAGTCTTAATGTTTGTTTATAAAAATTATTTGTTGATATTGGTTCGGTTTCCAGTCCGAACACATCACTATACTTTGTGCATAATTCAGTTAATTGGCTTTTAAATTGCTCTGGAAAATTTTTCTTTAGTTTGGAAAGTACTTGTTCGCTTCTATTTTCTGGATCGGTGTTATGAATGTCGTAATCTTTTAGGTTTTCATATTGGATTTCGTTTACTTTGACCAATTGGTCGAAATTAGTTGTGTTTAGAAGTCGAATGTATACATGTTTGGATGCTGCTATTGTATTTGCAATATAAATTCCATTATGTATTTCCTGATTAGGAACGAATATGTAATCATTTACGGTAATAATGTCTATTTTTCGAATAACTTGTGATCTGGCTGGCAGAAGGACTGTATTGTTGCCTGCGCTATATGTTATCGAAACGTATATTGGATATTTTAAATTTTGGGGTCTAATTATAAGCCAGTCTTCACTTGGTTTAAAATCTAGTTGGCAATTGAATTTTTTTATAAAGTCAATTCCTATTATTCCATCACATGGTATTGAAAAATTTGAGTCTACCAAATGAAATTCATGTGGAATAATATATTTTGTTGATCGAAGTTCTATTGAGGTTGTTCCATGAGATTTTATTACGCCTTGGCCTATGCCTTCGATGTTTATTATTTTTTCATCGTGAATTTTGAAGTTATCAGAATTTACTTTTAAAAGTGAGATTTCTGCACCCGTATCTATGAGGAATGTTAGTTTATTTTCAGTTGAATGATTATAGAAGGTTACGAATGTATTAAGACTATAATTGATGGTATGAACTTTTGCATTTATTGATTGTTTCCTAAAGGGTTCTGTGAGTTTTCCGACGTATTTTGCAACATCCTCACATTGTTGTTGTTATTGCTCTGATTGGAGTTAACTCGGCCTCTTCCTTGGTTTTGACCTCGTCTTCCTCCACGGTAATTGACAAATTTGGAAATGGCTTCTTTCATGTTTGTGAATGTGCCTGCTTGCATGATAAGTTTAACTTTATCGATGGAGCAATTTTGTGTCATGGCCTTTACAGCTGCTGTAGTGCTGTATTTATTTGCAATGGATTGGCTGATACCTTCACTGATATAGGCGCCTTCAAAGGCCTTCGTCAGTTTTTCCACCTCTTGGGTGTACTGGTTAGCCGTTTTGTTCTTCTGTTGCAGATTGAGGAGCTTGGCAGATATGACTTCTACCGATTCTCCTTTTACTGCAGTCGACAGTTGGGCAATAATTTCATTAATTGTTTGCTCATTACTGATGAGATTCCTAGCATGGCCTTTAAGTTTTGTTTTTATAAGGCTTATGGCTGTTGTCTCATGAGCGCCCTTTAAGCTGTCTAATAGACCTAGAGCGTCTAAGAAGCTTTGCAGATTTTCATGCCTACCATCAAACTCTGGTATCAGAGATGTGGCTAGCTTGATGAATTCTGTTACTGTCTGAGCCATTTCGGAAATTGTTATAGGTTCAGGCTTAAATTCGATTGGATCGCTTTCCTCTAGTGTTTCAATGTCACTATCGGATTCAGCGTCGCCTGTTTGAATATATTCATCTAGCCCTTTGAACTGGTCAGGATCGAATTCCACCAATTGATCTAGGCTTTCTGGCACGTTAATTGCAATATGTCTCCTGTTTTTGATATTATTTAATCTTGTATTAAGGGATTTTATTACCCTTAGACATTTGTTGCAGTGCTCAGGTGTGAATCTATTTTTATAGTTATTTACTAAAGTAACTATATTATTATATTCGCCTACTACAATTTCCGTGTGGCTTTTTAGGGTCTCTGGTTTAATTACTGCATCTCTATTAATGCATTTGTAAGATTTGTCAAATCTATAGCGAAAGTCGTCAATGCGTTTCGCTATTTCGCTCCATTCCATTCTTAGATTGGAGCTTCTTGATCATTTTTTTTTTAACCAGATCTAGATGGTTGGCCCTGCTGATATATCTTTTTTAAGAATTTTATTATGCTTAACATAAAGTGTAAGCAAAAATTGTAGAACTAGAACTACTGTTATAATTAGTAGTAAAAGTCGCAAGGATTCAATATCTTCCCTATGATCGATTATTTTTACCTCATTTACTACATTTGGCAGTGTTGTCACTTGCCTCCTCGCTAGAGCTAAACCATCCCATTTTAAATTATATATTCAATGGAACCTTTCAGTGAAAGAAAAAAAAATTAGATATTCTATTTCTTCTACGAAATCAATGAAAATAAAATTAAAATTTTCTCTTTTTTTTTTTTATTTTACGCTTGTCATTGTACCAAAACCTTTTTTTTTTTTTTTGAGTGTGAAAAAGTTAGTGTGTGAGTTAATGTGGTAGGCTTACAGATTTAATTACAAATTTAAAAAAAAAAATTAAAAATCCAACCACATTTGTTAGTAAAAGCTTAACAGAGATTAGTATTTTTCAAGCAGCGGTTTCCCGCATCGGCTTGAATTTAGAAGTTAAAAACTAAGGCAAATTGGGGCATTGGCAAAATTTTGCAGCCCGTTTGCGTTATTTCGCACCTTGCGAAACTTGGAAACTTGTCTTCTTGGATGCGCGAAGTTTTTCTTCAATTTGTTCTTTCTGCCTTCTTGGCTCCGCTTTTTCGAATTCTGGCTCATCCGCCATTCATTTACACGGTATTTTTTTTTACACATTAAATCACTTTGGTCCGGGTTCTCTTCCGGATTGTACAAATTATTAATTTGCCGTTTATGATGTAGACGGCTGTGGCGGAGGTCTTCCCCTCCGGGTGGTGCGCTGCATACACTGCCAGAAATCACATTTCACTCACAGTTTGGTTCTTTTGTCTTTGTTAAATCGTTTTAAAGTCCTGTCACGGTCGCCATGTAATTAATATAATATAACTGGTTTGTCATGAAGAAAGACCGATCCGCTTAGTTCTGTGTTCTTTATTTGAATAATTCCTCTGAGCTGATTTTGGGTTCAGCTAACCCGCACATATATTGCTTATCTCTATATATTTCTGAATTACATTTATACATATACATATGTATGCAGAAGGCATGCATATGTTTATGTGTGGCTTGACCACTTGAGCTGCAAAGTGCATGCTCAGCATTCTCAGGCCCCGCGATCGGCTTATGTATAAGCGTTCGATCATATTTCTTGGGCGCTGGAATGCTTATATTATTGTTGTTGGTCATTTTGGGTATTTGTATGTCTTTATTTAGTCTGGCACAATGTGACTATGTACAAACGTTAAGACATACCCATTCTTTGATATATGGAAAGGGTAGATATGCTACACCTCCTTTTTAAAGAAATGACGTAATACATGTAGTCATTTAGTTTTAGTGTGAATTTATTGTGTTTTTAAATTATATATTGAAATGAAATTTATTTGTTTCTTATTATATACTTAATTATTAGCAATGCTCTGTCTCGAGGGTAAAGGCATTTGTGTGTAATGACAAGTCAAATTTTAAATTGAATTACGTTATGTTTTAAGTTTAAATTTCTTAGAAGAATATATATTTTTTGTATTTTTATGTTTTTTTTTTTTTTTTTTTTTTTTGGGGGTTGATCAGACCTTTTCTTTAATGAAACGTTTCATCGATTATATATTTTTAACCTATCCTTATGTACTTTTTGTTTCTTATTCTTGTTATCTTTATTTATAATGTTATCCCTATCTTCTATGGTTTCTACCGTATAAGGACCTAAATATGCTGGATCTAACTTATGACCCGCTTCGTTTCTTAGACTAACTTTATCGCCTACTTTTAATTCAAAATCTAACGATTTCTTATCGTAGTTTTGTTTCCTATAAGACTTAGCTTTTTCTAACATAAGTCTAGCTCTGTTGTATGCCATTTCTAATCTAAATTTTATTTCCTTAGAGTAATCTTCTACATTATAAAGTGGTTCTACTCTATTTATTTTATTAAAATCTGCGAACTGTCTTGGTAATCTACCAAAGACTAGTTCATATGGACAGTACTCATGCATGACTGATGGTGTTGTGTTGAAACAATATGTGAAATATTGTATCCAAACGTCCCAATCAGTTTTATCAGCAGAAATGTACGAACGAATGTATTCATTGAATGTTCTATGACTTCGTTCTATTGTCCCTAAAGTCTGGTGATGATATGCTGTGGATGTGAGATTTTCAATCTTCATATATTTACACATATCTAAAATTACTTTGTTTTTATACTCGGTACCCATGTCCGAAATGAACGTCTTCATTGGACCGTACTTTAGTATAAAATTTTCGAATATAGCTTTCGCGACTGTATTTGCGCTCTTGTTCGCAACAGGTATGGCTACCAGATATTTCGTTAAATCACATATTAGTGTGACGATGTATTCATTGTTATATTCTGATTTCGGTAGTGGACCAACGGTGTCCACTATCACTAGGTTAGGTTAGGTTAGGGCGGTGATGGCCGGCTCAGAGAGCCGGACCATCCACTTGAGCCTGAGGAGGCTCCTTGTGATGCCGCAAAGGCTTAGGTCCCCGTCCTATGCAGGTACTCATGGGCCGATGACCAGTACTACGTAAGAGAGGACCAACCCGATCCTTGGATGAATCGGATTATCTGCCTCGGTGATGTCTCGCATAGCTCTGCGAGATCCGCAAGGGTGGGGAAGCCCAGGTACTGCAGTCTACGTCTGCTTAGGGCCGGACAGTGGCAGAGGAGGTGGAGGACGGTCTCCTCTTCCTCCTCATCCCTACAGCTTCTACAGAAGTCATTATGGTGCACCGACAGCCTGGACGCATGCGTTCCAAGCAGCCAGTGACCAGTAAGAGCCCTGACGGCCAGGGCGCAGCTTTCCCTGCTTAGTGATAATAGCTCCTTTGAGCGCTTCGCTGAACGGCGTGGCCAGATCATTCTAGAGTGGCGGCAGGTGATGAGGTTTTCCCATTTCCTGTCCGCGAGGAGGTGGAAGTACTCCCTACAGAGTAGTCTGCGAGTGGCCAAGGGCATGTCAACTGACTCCCTCTCCGGCTGAAGAGGGGAGGTTGTACCCTGCCGGGCCAGCTCATCGGCAGCGCAGTTGCCCTCGATGTCCCTATGTCCAGGGACCCAGATGAGGTGGAGGTCGTACTGCTCCGCCATCTCGTGAAGAGATCTGCGGCAGTCGTTAATGGTCTTCGAGTTGGAAGAAATAGATTCGAGTGACTTCAGGGCGGCCTGACTATCAGAGAAAATGCATAAGGGAGCTCTGCCCCTAGTTGGGGGGAGCTGATCAAGGGCTTCTTTGATGGCGTAAACCTCCGCCTGAAAGACGCTGCAGTGGTCGGGTAGCCTAAACGAGACGTTTAATCCCAGGTGTTCAGAGTATATACCTCCTCCCACCCGGCCGTCCAGTTTTGAGCCATCCGTGTAGATGTGAAGGGACCCTAGGGGTCCAGGGGGTCCTAGGTTCCATTCCGTTCTATCGGGGATGTGAACCTGGAAGGGTGTGATGGGGTGTTCAGTGGGGACACAGTAATCAGTGTTTCCCTCAGTAAGGTGTGGAGCAGAGCCGAGGTTCGTGTGTCCGAAACTCAGTCTTCTCCACAGACCCGCGCCCTTCAGCCTTAATGCCGAGAGTGACGCGGTCATCTCTCCCATTAGTTCAATTGGGAGTATGTCCAGGAGAACGTCCAAGGCGTCTCCCGGAGTTGTGCGCAGGCTGCCTGTCATACAGATCTCAGCCATGCGCTGAACTTTTCTCAACTTGCCCAGGCAGGTAGACCGCTTTATAGCTGGCCACCAGATTGCCACTCCGTAGAGGAGTATCGGGCGAATGATAGCCGTGTACAGCCAGTGGACTATTTTTGGGGTCATTCCCCATTTTAGCCCGATAGCCATGCGGCAGGTGTAGAGCGCGATTGTGGCCTTTTTGGCCCTCTCGTCCGTGTTAAGGGACCAATCGAGCTTCCTGTCCAGGATAAGACCTAGATACTTGGCCTGATTTTTAAGGGGTGAGAGGTACCCCGCAGAGTTTAGGGGGGTATAATTTTGGGGATTTTGTATTTCCTGGTAAAAAGGACTAGTTCAGTCTTCGCTGGGTTTACCCCAGACCAGACCTTGCGGTCCAGTCCGTCAGAAACCGAAGACTTTCGCTCATCCTGTCACAGAGTGTCTGCGGGAATTTTCCCGTAAACGCCAAGGCGACATCATCCGCGTAGGCCACGACACGACAGCCGCCTTCTTCTATGCCCTGAAGCAGTTCATTGACCGCCACATTCCATAGGAGAGGGGAGAGGACTCCGCCCTGAGGTGTGCCTCTGTTGACTTGTCTGGAGATGGTTGACCCCCCCAGTGTTGCCTCCACCGTTCTGCTGCGCAAGATCCGGTCAATGAGACCCACCGAGTGTTGATCAATCCCCAGCCTAGTCAGTGCTGATGTGATTGAGCCTGGAAGGATGTTGTTGAAAGCGCCCTCTATATCCAAGAAGGCGACGAGTGTGAACTCCTTTTCGTGGAGCGATTTTTCTATGATGGTGGTAAGCGAATGGAGTGCTGTCTCTGTCGACCTGCCCCTCCTGTACGCGTGTTGAGATCCTGATACGGATGATTGGGGAATATTTGTTCTAAGATGCAGACTGATGAGTCTCTCCAGCGTCTTGAGTAGAAACGAGGAAAGGCTTATCGGCCTATAATCCTTAGGCGAGCAATGCGATGGCTTGCCTGCCTTGGGGATGAAAACAACTTTTGAGCGGAGCCAACCGCTCGGGATGACCCCTGTATCGAGGATGATCGAGAAGATCAGACGAAGCCAGGGAGTGGATAGCTCGGCTGCATAGCTGAGCTGTGCAGGTATGATGCCGTCCACCCCAGGGGATTTAAAAGGGCTAAAACTGTTTATTGCCCATTTGATGTTCCTATCATTAAGAAGGTAGTCCATTTCGGACGGACCCCGCCGTGTCGGGGGGTTAGGCGGACTGCTCTGAGACGAGCTAGCAGGAAAGTGAGCATCCAGGAGAACTCCGAGAGTTTCCTCACTAGAGGTCGTCCAGCTGTCATCAGGACGCTTGACAAAGCCCGGGTTGGTGGGCGTCGTCGATAGGACCTTCCGCAGCCTAGACGCCTCTGAGTAGTCCTGGATTCCTGAGCAAAAGTCGGACCAGGCCCTTCTTTGGCCTTTCTTAATTCCCTGTTATATAGGGCCAAATTAGTTTTGTATGAGCGCCACGATGCGTCCGTATTGTCGCTCTTGGCTTGGTTGAAGGACTGCCTCGTGGTCTTCTTGAGGCTACCTAATTCTTTGCACCACCACGGTGGCTTCTTCCCAGTCTTCCCCCCCGTTCCTACTACGGGGACAGGACCTATCCAGAGCCGTGCTACAAGCATCGGTAAAGGTTTTAACAAGGCACTCCAACCCCTCTGGACTGTAGTCCAGGTTGGTTGGGGTTGGAGGGGGTTTTTTAGGATCTTATTCAACTGGGATCTATATTTCACCCAGTCAGTCCTTCGGGGGTTCCGAAAGGTGACCGGGTTGAATCTATCGAAGCCCAGCGTGAATTGGATGTACCTGTGGTCGGAGAAGGAGTGTTTCTCCAGCACCCTCCACGACTTTAGAGTATCATTTAGAGATTCAGAGAGAAGGGTGATATCTAGTACCTCCCTGCGGTTTTTGATGATGAAGGTGGGCTCGTTCCCGAGTTTCCCACCAGTAAATTGGATGCAAGGATAAAATCAAAAAGAGACTCACCCCTGTCGTTGGTGTCAGTGCTGCCCCACTGATGGTGATGGGCATTGGCGTCGCACCCGATGATCAAGTCCACGCCCAGCTTTTTGCTGTCCTCGGTGACTTGCCCCAGGAATGCGGAGCATATCCGGAGGGATCCATTTGGTCCCTCTAGACATGCTGTTAGGAAGTCTTCATTGCTGAAAATAGGAAGCATAAAAAGGGTTAAGTCCTTCTTAGCGAGTATGCAGGCTCGCGTTTTACCTGTTGTAGTGGCCGCGTACAGCCTATAGCCAGCTGCCCTCAGCCCCAGGATTCTGTCGCCACAGATCCAGGGCTCCTGTATGAGGGCAGCGTCGGTGCCACCTTCCACCAGGTGGTCGAGTAGAGCAGCGGAAGCTGCCTTACTGTGGTGGAGGTTTATCTGCAGGAATGTCAGAGACATTCTGCTTCTTGACCTCCACCACAGTAATGTCGGCGTCCGAGGTCGGCTCGTCCAGCCCGTCCTCCTCCTCGGACATCCCAACTTCGCGAAGGCCCCTCGCCAGTTCGCTTCCATCGGAGACGTAGCCCTCCAGAATGTCCTCTTCATCGGACAATCCTGGCGCCTCCTCGATATGAGGCTCCCTCATATCGAGGTCCTCCTCCTTCTGGCCCGCCTTGGCGTCGGCCTTGTATACGCGGACGGCCACGCTGTCGAAGCCGTACCGGAGAAGCCCCCCGTTATTCCTCAGCACCTCGACTGTCCCCTCGTTTAGAGTCAGGACAACCTGGCGCCTCGGACCAAAGCCTCCTCGACCTTGGCGACTCGCCAATCAGAGGAGGGGATGTCGGGGTTACTCAGCTGCAAGAGCTTGAGTATTTTCTCCGGCTCTGCCGGCTTGTGGGACAGCCACGCCCTGGCCCTCGGTTTGCTGGGGATCTTGTCCCAGTCTACGACGACGAGCTTCGCACCGGGGTATACCTCACCCAGTCCTGCGATCGCCCGCTTGTAGAAGGTGACGGAGGCCGTGTCCTCGCACGCGATCACCTTCACGCCACCCTGGTGCCATCCGGCATCTTCGCACCGAGGCAGTGCACCACCCGACTCCAACAGCTCCTCCACGAACCTGTTGTGCAGCTCGCCAACGATCCAGCGCCATTGGTCCCTCGGGATCTGTCCGTCACTGGAGCCCTCATCCACCACTCCAATCAGGATCTTGCCCTTGGTCACCTCGGCGAAGGACCGCTGGGGCTGCACCTTGGTCCGCTTCGGCTGCGGTGGTTGCACCTCCGATGAGCGCTGGCGTTTGGCAGCACTGCTACTGCCCTTCCCGCCTTCTCAGGCTTGAAGTCTGGTAGGACACCTCTCGCCCACTTTATGAGACCCGCCTGTTCTGGGTCCGCCTCCATGGCTGGATTGGCTCTCGCGAGGATAAAGGCCGCCCTTCTACGCTCATGATAGAGCGGCCTTTTCCTCTGCTGTTGCTGGGCCGTGCTTCCCGGATTGGGGTTGCCTCCGGAGCCGCCCGCGGTGACGTCGAGGGACTTGCCCCCGATCGCGCCGCTCGGCGGGCCCATCGGTTCGCCCTTTCCGTTGGCTCCGTCCCCCGGATGAAGGCGCTCTGAAGAGCTCTCCTCCTCCTTTTTGACACACACTCGACCGCAAGGCGTCTTCGAGGTGTTTTTAGCGGGGGGGGTACCCCCTTTCGCCCTTGAGGTTTGGCGATCACCTATGTTTTGCTTGATTGTTTTGTTAGAGTTCATATTTTGGTCCCACGAGTATGCTGGGTAGGGGATGGTCCGCCACGGTAGAGCCCGCATACCGTGGTAAGCCTAATTAAAACTGATGGGTCGGCCGGTCCACCAGAGTCCGCATACTAATGTCCAAGCACCCCCCGGACACGCATCCCTCGGCATATGCTGTTCCACCTTGGATTGGGGTGATTTTTTGGGCAGGAGTTTTCTTCTCCCCGCCCGACTACCATTCGTCAGCATCCACAGCAGAGACATGACCATACTGGGACTTGCTTCCAGCCGCCCTCACGGGGAGAGTATAGTCGCACTTCCAACGGTGCGAACAGTTACGGCAGGTGATTTCTCACCCGTTATTCCCCCTGTCCGCCCGCTGGCTGACGGCCATTTGGCATTTATGAAATCTACGTATGTACTCTTTTATATGACAGGTCATATTTTTCCAATAGTAGTGTCTTTTAATTTTTGCTAGCGTTCTTGTAATGCCTGTATGACCTCCTTGAATTGGATCGTCATGGAATGTAGACAGTATTGATTGTATCTCTTTTTCATTTTGTATAATGGTCACCGGCTGGAGTAGCGCTACTCTCAATGATTTTAATTTCTTGTTGCCCATCTGCTTGAAAGCATCTATTGAAATGGATTCAAAGATTTTTTCACTCGGTGCCAATTTGAGTTGGCTGATCTTTAGTATACCGGCTTGCGTTTCAAGCCTTTGGAAGAACTGATCTAAATCTAGAATTCCATTGATATATAAATCGTCAACTTCAATTCTTGCAATAACTTTATTTCCTCGTTTTAGTAAACAAATAGATTCAGTTATTTGCAAGGTCACTACTTTTCGTGCTTCATCATTTCAATAGTTCCTTGTTTGTTACTGTACAGTTTTTATTGTGTCTACTTTGTTGCCTGTTAGTGACTTTCAGGACTTTATGTTGCATGTCTTTGAGTTCTTTTATATTTATACGCGAAAGTGCGTCTGCTACGAAATTATCTTTTCCCTTTAGGTATTCTACAGTGAAGTCGTATTCTTCAAGCTCTAGCCGCATGCGAGTTAATTTAGAACTGGGATTAGTCATAGAAAATAGATACGTTAATGGTCTATGGTCCGTTTTAATAGTGAAATGTTTGCCATAAATGTATGGTCTAAAGTGGGTAATTGCCCAATGAATTGCCGTGAGTTCTTGTTCCGTTGTACTCTTGTTGCTTTCCCCTTTGTAAATGAACGAGATGCATAAGCTATTGGGAGTTGAATCCCTTCACGGTTCTGAGTTAGAACCGCTCCGCAAGCTAGTTTACTAGCATCTGTTATAATGCAAAATTCTTTGCGAAAATCAGGATATTGTAATAACGTGGGTGCATAAGCTTTTCTTTAAGGTATTCGAATGCGTTTTGGCATTCGTTTGACCATTCAAAAGGGACATTCTTTTTACATAATCTAGTTATGTGCCGTGAATAGTCGGCGAAGTTTTTTATAAATCGACGATAATAGTTGCAGAATGCTACAAATCGTCTTGCGCTGTCCGCATCATGAGGGACAGGATAATTTTTGATGACGTCAAATTTCTTGTCATCTGGCAAAACTCCTTTGTCGGTGCATTTATGACCTAGGAATGTCACTTCATGCATGAAAAATGAACATTTTTCTGGATGCAACTTTAGGTTATATTTCCTGCATACATTAAAAACATCAGTTAGGTTAGCATTGGCAAACTCCGACGAAAAAATTAAGTCTAAGACTTTGTCTCCACAGTTCCTAATAAAATTTAATTGTCCCAATAAAAGGTCGATAAGGCCATGAGTAAAATCATGAGGAGCAGTGGGAACTAGAAAATTCTAGTCAGGAGAGGGCACCCAGGATATGGAAGGCAGGTTAAAATCACCCATAACAATGAGGTGATCATTAATGCCAAGGTACGAATGAATATTTTGGATTAGCATTAAATGCTGCAAATATATATCAGTATCAGACCGGGGTGGGATGTAGGAGCATGAGACATAAACAAAATAATCATGAACATGGATGCGAACTGCAACAAACTCTAAATTACAATCCGTGTCAGTTGTCGGAAGCAAGTTAGAAACAAGATCAGACTTAACAGCGATAAGAACACCACCCCCGATACGCATAAGACGATCTCGTCTATAAACGACATAGTTTCCTTCAAATAATTCGCTATCAGAAACAGAGAAGTTGAGCCACGTTTCAGTAAAGGCGATAACATTGACATCAAAGGAGACACTGTTGACGTGTAGTTTACTAAGTTTGCCTAGTAAGCTGCGAACATTCTGGTAGTGTAGGATAAAGAAATCGTTTAGTTTTTTGGAGTTCTTTGCCGAGGGAGACCGTGGCACGCGAGACCGAGGGTCACTCTTGTTGACAAATTCATGAACAGTTGCGTGTTCAGGCCATTGGGAAGTATCAAGAACCTTAGGAAATAGTACATCAGTAATTCCAATTTTATACGAAGATATATCACGTCTTTGCTTAAAACTGAATTTAGTGACAGTAAATTCGGTACCAGAAACATTTAACTTGTTGCTCAAATGGGTCCTTACATCGACCTCAGAGGCCCCTGGATTGAGGCGGGAAACAAAGATCAGCTTCTTGGGAGCAACGCCTGCTAAAGGCGCAGTAATTGCTCCGCCGCTCGAACACGGATTGATGCAACAGGTTGCCATTATTTTAAAATAATTTACACAGCAGCAGTCAAATCAAGCAATAAAATTGAACAAATTTCGCGGCGAAGGAACCGATCAAAACAAAAGACCGAAGATCGAAGGCGACCGAAGAAAAGCTTTTTCTGAGCGCAGAGAACTGATTAGTTTGTGTGTTTGATTTTGCGTATGCAAAACACTAGCACCAACAACAAGCACTAAGGCGATGCAGCGATAAGCGGTAAACACAGAGCGCAAGAACAGAAAGGCAAAGCAATCTAATAAAATGTAAAACCGAATTTGTTTTACATAAATAAAGTCACTATCTTTGTATAGAATGAACCAGCTGTTTATGGATATTGAATATCACATAAACACTGACTACTTGCCAAAAATTTGGGCTGAGTAGAATATTCACTATGAAAACTTTGAAAAACGAAGAGCGATAGAAAAACACGTCCGACTCAAAGCTCGTATGCGTATAATTAATAAGGGGCTATTAAATTTTATACCTGCTATAACTTTATGGTGATTTTTATTAAGTTCTGCTAATATAGCAGCTCCTTCTACTTTAAATTTTTTAGGAGAAATTTCTTTATTAAATATAATTGTATCTTGATCTTGGGTTTCTATAATTATATTATCTTTATTGTCTTTTTTAGAGCTGCTTATACTTTATATTTATATTCATTTAGTCAACATGGAAAATTATTTTCTAGGGTTTAATTTTTTAGAGGTGGTAAAATTCGTGAATATTTATTAATATTATTACATTGATTACCATTAAATTTGTAAACTTTAAAGTCTGACGCTTGTATATTAATGTTATATTTAAATAGTTTAAAAAAATACTAAATTGTGGTGTTTGTGATATGAAATAATTCATTTTAGATCGTGAAATATTTATCAATTTGTAGAATTAGATTTATTAATTTAATTTCTATTAGTTTATCTTTTTTGTTATTAAGATTATATTTTTTATTAAATAATATAGTTTATTTTATTGAGTGAGAAGTAATTTCATTAAATTTAATAAGAGTTGTAATATTTTACTATTTGATTGAATAAGTTTATTATTTATATCTTTTGTTTTAATAATTGCTTCTTTAGTTATTTTTTATAGTAAGGAATATATATCAAGAGATGAAAACATTAATCGGTTTATTATATTAGTATTAATATTTGTTTTATCAATAATATTTTTAATTATTAGACCTAATTTAATTAGTATTTTATTAGGATGAGATGGATTAGGATTAGTTTCTTATTGTTTAGTAATTTATTTTCAAAATGTAAAGTCGTATAATGCAGGAATGTTACATAACTGCTTTGTCTAATCGAATTGGAGATGTAGCGTTTTTATTAGCTATTGCTTGAATATTAAATTATGGAAGACGAAAATATATTTTTTATTTAAAAGTAATACAAAATGAATTTGAAATGTTAGTAATTGGAATTAGTAATATTAGCCGCAATAACAAAAAGAGCTCAAATTCCATTTTCTTCTTGATTACCTGCAGCTATGGCAGCTCCTACTCCTGTTTCTGCTCTAGTACATTCTTTAACTTTGGTAACGGCTGGTGTTTATTTATTAATTCGATTTAATATTATTTTAAGAAGTTCTTGATTAGGTCAATTATTATTATTATTATCTGGTTTAACAAAGTTTATAGCTGGATTAGGGGGCTAATTTTGAATTTGATTTTAAAAAAATTATTGCTTTATCAACTTTAAGTCAGTTAGGTTTAATAATAAGAATTTTATCAATAGGATTTTATAAATTAGCTATATTTCATCTTTTAACTCATGCTTTATTCAAAGCTTTATTATATATAGTATGTGCTGGAGCAATTACACAGTGCAAGAGTGATTTTGAACTTTTGAAGTGACCTAGTAGGGATTGTTAAGCAGGTCGAAAATAACACAAAACCATGTTTGAAATTCTTCTAACACCCGCAAAATCTTGATTTATGGTCGAAAAACCGTTTTTCGGCTCTTTTTCACTTTGAAAAATTCCTGCTCGAAAAGTTGTTGACCAATTTGAAAAACTCTTGGAGTTTCTTATAGCTTAATAGTGTAGCTTACAGGAAAAAAATAACTTATTGTTTGTTTCGAATGAGAAAGACTAAATTTTTGCTTCAAAATATGCAACAACATTAAGTGCGCATCATTGCGAAATATTGGTGATTTGTTTAAAAAAAATGGCATCAAAGTCGAAAAAAAAACGTAAAAAAAAGTGCGAGTTGCAAATTTCGAAGCAAAAATTTAGTCTTCCTCATTCGAAACAAACAATAAGTTATTTTTTTCCTGTAAGCTACTCTATTAAGCTATAAGAAACTCCAGGAGTTTTTCAAATTGCTCAACAACTTTTCGAGCAGGAATTTTTCAAAGTGAAAAAGAGCCGAAAAACGGTTTTTTGACCATAACTCAAGATTTTGAGGGGTTAGAAGCTTATCAAACATGGTTTTGTGTTATATTCGACCTGCTTAACGATCTCTACTAGGTCACTTCAAAGGTAGGTTGTAGTGGTGAGGTAGTTTCTGGAGCCTCCAAGTAGAGCTGGGGTCCTTTTTGGTCCACTCCCTCTGTTGTCATGTTGTGGTCGTAGTTGCCCTTTAGTACCATCCTGAGTCGCTGAGAAATCCTAGGATCGCTGAGACCTTCAGCTCTCCTATGCCTTCTAGTGACTCCAGCTGGTAGGCACCGAAGTGACGTAGTCTGATGTGATTTAGGGCCGGACAAAAGCATAGCAGGTGCTCTGGTGTCTCTGGTTCCGTAATTTCTCTTCAGCTTCTACAACTAGCGGTGTATGGCAGCCCCATCTTCATTGCGTGCGTTCCGATCGCCCAATGACCTGTTGCGACTGCTGTGAATCTTCTGATATCCCGCTTGCTGTTGGATAGCAGCTCTCTAATTCGATTCTTGTCGTATGTCGGCCAACATTTCTTTGATCTCTTATGTTCGCTCTTACTTGACCACTCCTTGTTGGCTGTCTGTTTGAAGTGGTCATGGATCCTTGTCTGGACCGAGTTTAACGAGATCGGTGTCAGTACGTTGGTATCTTGCCCCTGCGAACCTGCTCGGGCTAATTCGTCCGCTTTCTCGTTCCCTGGGATGTCGCAATGACCCGGTACCCAGGTGACTTGTACTTCGTTTCTCTCTGCAAGTCTATTAAGGGCCTTCTTGCATTCTGCCACCATCCGTGAGTTTGTTTATTTTAGAGTTTCGGTTTTAATTTGATCAAAATCGGACCAATATATCATATAGCTTCCATAGGTTTATATATAAATTCATTTAGTTTGTTCGCAATATTTTCGTTCGCAACATTTATGTCAGTACATGAGAAAACGAAAAAAGTCTTACTTACTTACTGCAAGGGTATTTAAACTTCGGCATGCCGAAGTTAGCTTTCTTTCTCGTTTTTAAATTAATTTTTCGTAAAATGGCGACATTTAAAAAAAAAATGCACAATTTGACCATAAAACTCGTCACATTTAACAATATTCACTTTTTGTTAAAACCCCTACGTACTGTACAAATTTGGATTCGATCGGTAAAGATTTGTTCGAGTTATGTTTCCGGCCAGTTTAAAAAAAAAGTGGTTTTAAGATAAACGCGCTTAAATCTTTCAGTGGCTGTAAAATCGTATGTAAAATCGTGAGAGGTCCTGCGACAGAACTCAAAATTCAGGCAGGTAAAAATTTTTCCCGGACTTTATGTTTTAGTATTGTAATTAATATAATATATAACTGGTTTGTCATGAAGAAAGACCGATCCGCTTAGTTCTGTGTTCTTTATTTGAATAATCCTCTGAGCTGATTTAGGGTTCAGCTAACCCGCACATATATTGCTTATCTCTATATATTTCTGAATTACATTTATACATATACATATGTATGCAGAAGGCATGCATATGTTTATGTATGGCTTGACCACTTGAGCTGCAAAGTGCATGCTCAGCATTCTCAGGCCCCGCGATCGGCTTATGTATAAGCGTTCGATCATATTTCTTGGGCGCTGGAATGCTTATATTATTGTTGTTGGTCATTTTGGGTATTTGTATGTCTTTATTTAGTCTGGCACAATGTGACTATGTACAAACGTTAAGACATACCCATTCTTTGATATATGGAAAGGGTAGATATGCTACACCTCCCTTTTTAAAGAAATGACGTAATACATGTAGTCATTTAGTTTTAGTGTGAATTTATTGTGTTTTTAAATTATATATTGAAATGAAATTTATTTGTTTCTTATTATATACTTAATTATTAGCAATGCTCTGTCTCGAGGGTAAAGGCATTTGTGTGTAATGACAAGTCACATTTTAAATTGAATTACGTTATGTTTTAAGTTTAAATTTCTTAGAAGAATATATATTTTTTGTTTTTTTTTTTTTTTTTTTTTTTTTTTTTTTTTTTTTTGGGGTTGATCAGACCTTTTCTTTAATGAAACGTTTCATCGATTATATATTTTTAACCTATCCTTATGTACTTTTTGTTTCTTATTCTTGTTATCTTTATTTATAATGTTATCCCTATCTTCTATGGTTTCTACCGTATAAGGACCTAAATATGCTGGATCTAACTTATGACCCGCTTCGTTTCTTAGACTAACTTTATCGCCTACTTTTAATTCAAAATCTAACGATTTCTTATCGTAGTTTTGTTTCCTATAAGACTTAGCTTTTTCTAACATAAGTCTAGCTCTGTTGTATGCTATTTCTAATCTAAATTTTATTTCCTTAGAGTAATCTTCTACATTATAAAGTGGTTCTACTCTATTTATTTTATTAAAATCTGCGAACTGTCTTGGTAATCTACCAAAGACTAGTTCATATGGACAGTACTCATGCATGACTGATGGTGTTGTGTTGAAACAATATGTGAAATATTGTATCCAAACGTCCCAATCAGTTTTATCAGCAGAAATGTACGAACGAATGTATTCATTGAATGTTCTATGACTTCGTTCTATTGTCCCTAAAGTCTGGTGATGATATGCTGTGGATGTGAGATTTTCAATCTTCATATATTTACACATATCTAAAATTACTTTGTTTTTATACTCGGTACCCATGTCCAAAATGAACGTCTTCATTGGACCGTACTTTAGTATAAAATTTTCGAATATAGCTTTTGCGACTGTATTTGCGCTCTTGTTCGCAACAGGTATGGCTACCAGATATTTCGTTAAATCACATATTAGTGTGACGATGTATTCATTGTTATATTCTGATTTCGGTAGTGGACCAACGGTGTCCACTATCACTATATCGAAAGCATTTGCTGGGGTTTCTGTTTTAGTCATTGGGGTCTTTGTGTGTGTCGTTGTCTTCGACATTTGGCATTTATGAAATCTACGTATGTACTCTTTTATATGACGAGTCATATTTTTCCAATAGTAGTGTCTTTTAATTTTTGCTAGCGTTCTTGTAATGCCTGTATGACCTCCTTGAATTGGATCGTCATGGAATGTAGACAGTATTGATTGTATCTCTTTTTCATTTTGTATAATGGTCACCGGCTGGAGTAGCGCTACTCTCAATGATTTTAATTTCTTGTTGCCCATCTGCTTGAAAGCATCTATTGAAATGGATTCAAAGATTTTTTCACTCGGTGCCAATTTGAGTTGGCTGATCTTTAGTATACCGGCTTGCGTTTCAAGCCTTTGGAAGAACTGATCTAAATCTAGAATTCCATTGATATATAAATCGTCAACTTCAATTCTTGCAATAACTTTTTTTCCTCGTTTTAGTAAACAAATAGATTCAGTTATTCGCAAGGTCACTACTTTTCGTGCTTCATCATTTGGTTTTATTTTATGTTCGGTGGGGTTGGATACATTTTGGATACTTTGCCTAGGCAATAGTTCCTTGTTTGTTACTGTACAGTTTTTATTGTGTCTACTTTGTTGCCTGTTAGTGACTTTCAGGACTTTATGTTGCATGTCTTTGAGTTCTTTTATATTTATACGCGAAAGTGCGTCTGCTACGAAATTATCTTTTCCCTTTAGGTATTCTACAGTGAAGTCGTATTCTTCAAGCTCTAGCCGCATGCGAGTTAATTTGGAACTGGGATTAGTCATAGAAAATATATACGTTAATGGTCTATGGTCCGTTTTAATAGTGAAATGTTTGCCATAAATGTATGGTCTAAAGTGGGTAATTGCCCAATGAATTGCCGTGAGTTCTTGTTCCGTTGTACTCTTGTTGCTTTCCCCTTTTGTAAATGAACGAGATGCATAAGCTATTGGGAGTTGAATCCCTTCACGGTTCTGAGTTAGAACCGCTCCGCAAGCTAGTTTACTAGCATCTGTTATAATGCAAAATTCTTTGCGAAAATCAGGATATTGTAATAACGTGGGGTGCATAAGCTTTTCTTTAAGGTATTCGAATGCGTTTTGGCATTCGTTTGACCATTCAAAAGGGACATTCTTTTTACATAATCTAGTTATGTGCCGTGAATAGTCGGCGAAGTTTTTTATAAATCGACGATAATAGTTGCAGAATGCTACAAATCGTCTTGCGCTGTCCGCATCATGAGGGACAGGATAATTTTTGATGACGTCAAATTTCTTGTCATCTGGCAAAACTCCTTTGTCGGTGCATTTATGACCTAGGAATGTCACTTCATGCATGAAAAATGAACATTTTTCTGGATGCAACTTTAGGTTATATTTCCTGCATACATTAAAAACATCAGTTAGGTTTTTAATCATGTGTTTTTCGGAACATCCTATCACCATTAAGTCATCCATATAAAGGAATGCCTGAGAAGGTTCCAAACCGGAGAATGATATGGTCATCATTCTCTGGAATGAATTTGGTGCTATTTTAAGTCCAAATGGTAATCGCGTGAAGCGATATGAGCCATTGCTTGTTGAAAATGATGTTATGTTTCTTGAGTTTTCTTCAAGTTCTATTTGATGAAAACCTGACATCAAGTCAAGGCATGAAAAGTATTTAGCTCGACCAAGTTGATCTAAAATGTCATCAATTCTTGGGAGTGGAAATTTATCAGAAAGAAGTTTTTTATTGATTTGACGATAGTCAATTACTAATCGCCATTTCTTTTGTTCTGAATTCGGTAATGATTTTTTCGGAACTAACAAGAGTGGGCTGTTGTACTCAGATACAGACGGTTCTACGATTTTGTCGTTTATTAATTTTCCTACTTGTTTTTGAATTTCATCAATATGGCTATACGGACTTCTGTAGTTTTTTATATAAATGGGTTCATCATCTTTAAGTCTTAATGTTTGTTTATAAAAATTATTTGTTGATATTGGTTCGGTTTCCAGTCCGAACACATCACTATACTTTGTGCATAATTCAGTTAATTGGCTTTTAAATTGCTCTGGAAAATTTTTCTTTAGTTTGGAAAGTACTTGTTCGCTTCTATTTTCTGGATCGGTGTTATGAATGTCGTAATCTTTTAGGTTTTCATATTGGATTTCGTTTACTTTGACCAATTGGTCGAAATTAGTTGTGTTTAGAAGTCGAATGTATACATGTTTGGATGCTGCTATTGTATTTGCAATATAAATTCCATTATGTATTTCCTGATTAGGAACGAATATGTAATCATTTACGGTATTAATGTCTATTTTTCGAATAACTTGTGATCTGGCTGGCAGAAGGACTGTATTGTTGCCTGCGCTATATGTTATCGAAACGTATATTGGATATTTTAAATTTTGGGGTCTAATTATAAGCCAGTCTTCACTTGGTTTAAAATCTAGTTGGCAATTGAATTTTTTTATAAAGTCAATTCCTATTATTCCATCACATGGTATTGAAAAATTTGAGTCTACCAAATGAAATTCATGTGGAATAATATATTTTGTTGATCGAAGTTCTATTGAGGTTGTTCCATGAGATTTTATTACGCCTTGGCCTATGCCTTCGATGTTTATTATTTTTTCATCGTGAATTTTGAAGTTATCAGAATTTACTTTTAAAAGTGAGATTTCTGCACCCGTATCTATGAGGAATGTTAGTTTATTTTCAGTTGAATGATTATAGAAGGTTACGAATGTATTAAGACTATAATTGATGGTATGAACTTTTGCATTTATTGATTGTTTCCTAAAGGGTTCTGTGAGTTTTCCGACGTATTTTGCAACATCCTCACATTGTTGTTGTTATTGCTCTGATTGGAGTTAACTCGGCCTCTTCCTTGGTTTTGACCTCGTCTTCCTCCACGGTAATTATAGTTATTATTGTTGTAACTGCTGCCTCGGTTGTAATTGTTGTGGTAGTTATTTCTGCCACGATTATAACCTCGGCCTCCTCTATTATTGTTATTTGCACCTCGTCGATAATGGAGAACAGTGTTACTTTGACCTGTTATCTCGGTGCAAGAGTTGACAAATTTGGAAATGGCTTCATTCATGTTTGTGAATGTGCCTGCTTGCATGATAAGTTTAACTTTATCGATGGAGCAATTTTGTGTCATGGCCTTTACAGCTGCTGTAGTGCTGTATTTATTTGCAATGGATTGGCTGATACCTTCACTGATATAGGCGCCTTCAAGGGCCTTCGTCAGTTTTTCCACCTCTTGGGTGTACTGGTTAGCCGTTTTGTTCTTCTGTTGCAGATTGAGGAGCTTGGCAGATATGACTTCTACCGATTCTCCTTTTACTGCAGTCGACAGTTGGGCAATAATTTCATTAATTGTTTGCTCATTACTGATGAGATTCCTAGCATGGCCTTTAAGTTTTGTTTTTATAAGGCTTATGGCTGTTGTCTCATGAGCGCCCTTTAAGCTGTCTAATAGACCTAGAGCGTCTAAGAAGCTTTGCAGATTTTCATGCCTACCATCAAACTCTGGTATCAGAGATGTGGCTAGCTTGATGAATTCTGTTACTGTCTGAGCCATTTCGGAAATTGTTATAGGTTCAGGCTTAAATTCGATTGGATCGCTTTCCTCTAGTGTTTCAATGTCACTATCGGATTCAGCGTCGCCTGTTTGAATAGATTCATCTAGCCCTTTGAACTGGTCAGGATCGAATTCCACCAATTGATCTAGGCTTTCTGGCACGTTAATTGCAATATGTCTCCTGTTTTTGATATTATTTAATCTTGTATTAAGGGATTTTATTACCCTTAGACATTTGTTGCAGTGCTCAGGTGTGAATCTATTTTTATAGTTATTTACTAAAGTAACTATATTATTATATTCGCCTACTACAATTTCCGTGTGGCTTTTTAGGGTCTCTGGTTTAATTACTGCATCTCTATTAATGCATTTGTAAGATTTGTCAAATCTATAGCGAAAGTCGTCAATGCGTTTCGCTATTTCGCTCCATTCCATTCTTAGATTGGAGCTTCTTGATCATTTTTTTTTTTAACCAGATCTAGATGGTTGGCCCTGCTGATATATCTTTTTTTAAGAATTTTATTATGCTTAACATAAAGTGTAAGCAAAAATTGTAGAACTAGAACTACTGTTATAATTAGTAGTAAAAGTCGCAAGGATTCAATATCTTCCCTATGATCGATTATTTTTACCTCATTTACTACATTTGGCAGTGTTGTCACTTGCCTCCTCGCTAGAGCTAAACCATCCCATTTTAAATTATATATTCAATGGAACCTTTCAGTGAAAGAAAAAAAAATTAGATATTCTATTTCTTCTACGAAATCAATGAAAATAAAATTAAAATTTTCTCTTTTTTTTTTTTTTTTTACGCTTGTCATTGTACCAAAACCTTTTTTTTTTTTTTGAGTGTGAAAAAGTTAGTGTGTGAGTTAATGTGGTTGGCTTACAGATTTAATTACAAATTTAAAAAAAAAATTAAAAATCCAACCACATTTGTTAGTAAAAGCTTAACAGAGATTAGTATTTTTCAAGCAGCGGTTTCCCGCATCGGCTTGAATTTAGAAGTTAAAAACTAAGGCAAATTGGGGCATTGGCAAAATTTTGCAGCCCGTTTGCGTTATTTCGCACCTTGCGAAACTTGGAAACTTGTCTTCTTGGATGCGCCTTGAAGCTTTTTTTTGAACTTTCTCCCGGAAGTTTTTCTTCAATTTGTTCCAAACGCTCTTTGTAGCGTTGCCGGCTCTCTTCATCTTTGGCGAGCTGGGTCATTTCTTTGACCAGCCGCCGTTGTTGGAGAAGCTTGACCCGACGGCCACTTCTTTTATGTTTTTTAATTGTTTTCTTTTGCTGTCGAGCCCGATACTCAGCTATTGTGAGTGGGCGTGGTCCGTTTGTTGGGTTTTCTAAAGCTTCTTTTAATGTTGGCGGATCTTTCTGCCTTCTTGGCTCCGCTTTTTCGAATTCTGGCTCATCCGCCATTCATTTACACGGTATTTTTTTTACACATTAAATCACTTCGGTCCGGGTTCTCTTCCGGATTGTACAAATTATTAATTTGCCGTTTATGATGTAGACGGCTGTGGCGGAGGTCTTCCCCTCCGGGTGGTGCGCTGCATACACTGCCAGAAATCACATTTCACTCACAGTTTGGTTCTTTTGTCTTTGTTAAATCGTTTTAAAGTCCTGTCACGGTCGCCATGTAATTAATATAATATAACTGGTTTGTCATGAAGAAAGACCGATCCGCTTAGTTCTGTGTTCTTTATTTGAATAATTCCTCTGAGCTGATTTTGGGTTCAGCTAACCCGCACATATATTGCTTATCTCTATATATTTCTGAATTACATTTATACATATACATATGTATGCAGAAGGCATGCATATGTTTATGTATGGCTTGACCACTTGAGCTGCAAAGTGCATGCTCAGCATTCTCAGGCCCCGCGATCGGCTTATGTATAAGCGTTCGATCATATTTCTTGGGCGCTGGAATGCTTATATTATTGTTGTTGGTCATTTTGGGTATTTGTATGTCTTTATTTAGTCTGGCACAATGTGACTATGTACAAACGTTAAGACATACCCATTCTTTGATATATGGAAAGGGTAGATATGCTACACCTCCCTTTTTAAAGAAATGACGTAATACATGTAGTCATTTAGTTTTAGTGTGAATTTATTGTGTTTTTAAATTATATATTGAAATGAAATTTATTTGTTTCTTATTATATACTTAATTATTAGCAATGCTCTGTCTCGAGGGTAAAGGCATTTGTGTGTAATGACAAGTAAAATTTTAAATTGAATTACGTTATGTTTTAAGTTTAAATTTCTTAGAAGAATATATATTTTTTGTATTTTTTATGGTTTTTTTTTTTTTTTTTTTTTTTTGGGGGTTGATCAGACCTTTTCTTTAATGAAACGTTTCATCGATTATATATTTTTAACCTATCCTTATGTACTTTTTGTTTCTTATTCTTGTTATCTTTATTTATAAAGTTATCCCTATCTTCTATGGTTTCTACCGTATAAGGACCTAAATATGCTGGATCTAACTTATGACCCGCTTCGTTTCTTAGACTAACTTTATCGCCTACTTTTAATTCAAAATCTAACGATTTCTTATCGTAGTTTTGTTTCCTATAAGACTTAGCTTTTTCTAACATAAGTCTAGCTCTGTTGTATGCTATTTCTAATCTAAATTTTATTTCCTTAGAGTAATCTTCTACATTATAAAGTGGTTCTACTCTATTTATTTTATTAAAATCTGCGAACTGTCTTGGTAATCTACCAAAGACTAGTTCATATGGACAGTACTCATGCATGACTGATGGTGTTGTGTTGAAACAATATGTGAAATATTGTATCCAAACGTCCCAATCAGTTTTATCAGCAGAAATGTACGAACGAATGTATTCATTGAATGTTCTATGACTTCGTTCTATTGTCCCTAAAGTCTGGTGATGATATGCTGTGGATGTGAGATTTTCAATCTTCATATATTTACACATATCTAAAATTACTTTGTTTTTATACTCGGTACCCATGTCCGAAATGAACGTCTTCATTGGACCGTACTTTAGTATAAAATTTTCGAATATAGCTTTTGCGACTGTATTTGCGCTCTTGTTCGCAACAGGTATGGCTACCAGATATTTCGTTAAATCACATATTAGTGTGACGATGTATTCATTGTTATATTCTGATTTCGGTAGTGGACCAACGGTGTCCACTATCACTATATCGAAAGCATTTGCTGGGGTTTCTGTTTTAGTCATTGGGGTCTTTGTGTGTGTCGTTGTCTTCGACATTTGGCATTTATGAAATCTACGTATGTACTCTTTTATATGACGAGTCATATTTTTCCAATAGTAGTGTCTTTTAATTTTTGCTAGCGTTCTTGTAATGCCTGTATGACCTCCTTGAATTGGATCGTCATGGAATGTAGACAGCATTGATTGTATCTCTTTTTCATTTTGTATAATGGTCACCGGCTGGAGTAGCGCTACTCTCAATGATTTTAATTTCTTGTTGCCCATCTGCTTGAAAGCATCTATTGAAATGGATTCAAAGATTTTTTCACTCGGTGCCAATTTGAGTTGGCTGATCTTTAGTATACCGGCTTGCGTTTCAAGCCTTTGGAAGAACTGATCTAAATCTAGAATTCCATTGATATATAAATCGTCAACTTCAATTCTTGCAATAACTTTATTTCCTCGTTTTAGTAAACAAATAGATTCAGTTATTTGCAAGGTCACTACTTTTCGTGCTTCATCATTTCAATAGTTCCTTGTTTGTTACTGTACAGTTTTTATTGTGTCTACTTTGTTGCCTGTTAGTGACTTTCAGGACTTTATGTTGCATGTCTTTGAGTTCTTTTATATTTATACGCGAAAGTGCGTCTGCTACGAAATTATCTTTTCCCTTTAGGTATTCTACAGTGAAGTCGTATTCTTCAAGCTCTAGCCGCATGCGAGTTAATTTAGAACTGGGATTAGTCATAGAAAATAGATACGTTAATGGTCTATGGTCCGTTTTAATAGTGAAATGTTTGCATAAATGTATGGTCTAAAGTGGGTAATTGCCCAATGAATTGCCGTGAGTTCTTGTTCCGTTGTACTCTTGTTGCTTTCCCCTTTTTGTAAATGAACGAGATGCATAAGCTATTGGGAGTTGAATCCCTTCACGGTTCTGAGTTAGAACCGCTCCGCAAGCTAGTTTACTAGCATCTGTTATAATGCAAAATTCTTTGCGAAAATCAGGATATTGTAATAACGTGGGTGCATAAGCTTTTCTTTAAGGTATTCGAATGCGTTTTGGCATTCGTTTGACCATTCAAAAGGGACATTCTTTTTACATAATCTAGTTATGTGCCGTGAATAGTCGGCGAAGTTTTTTATAAATCGACGATAATAGTTGCAGAATGCTACAAATCGTCTTGCGCTGTCCGCATCATGAGGGACAGGATAATTTTTGATGACGTCAAATTTCTTGTCATCTGGCAAAACTCCTTTGTCGGTGCATTTATGACCTAGGAATGTCACTTCATGCATGAAAAATGAACATTTTTCTGGATGCAACTTTAGGTTATATTTCCTGCATACATTAAAAACATCAGTTAGGTTTTTAATCATGTGTTTTTCGGAACATCCTATCACCATTAAGTCATCCATATAAAGGAATGCCTGAGAAGGTTCCAAACCGGAGAATGATATGGTCATCATTATATGGAATGAATTTGGTGCTATTTTAAGTCCAAATGGTAATCGCGTGAAGCGATATGAGCCATTGCTTGTTGAAAATGATGTTATGTTTCTTGAGTTTTCTTCAAGTTCTATTTGATGAAAACCTGACATCAAGTCAAGGCATGAAAAGTATTTAGCTCGACCAAGTTGATCTAAAATGTCATCAATTCTTGGGAGTGGAAATTTATCAGAAAGAAGTTTTTTATTGATTTGACGATAGTCAATTACTAATCGCCATTTCTTTTGTTCTGAATTCGGTAATGATTTTTTCGGAACTAACAAGAGTGGGCTGTTGTACTCAGATACAGACGGTTCTACGATTTTGTCGTTTATTAATTTTCCTACTTGTTTTTGAATTTCATCAATATGGCTATACGGACTTCTGTAGTTTTTTATATAAATGGGTTCATCATCTTTAAGTCTTAATGTTTGTTTATAAAAATTATTTGTTGATATTGGTTCGGTTTCCAGTCCGAACACATCACTATACTTTGTGCATAATTCAGTTAATTGGCTTTTAAATTGCTCTGGAAAATTTTTCTTTAGTTTGGAAAGTACTTGTTCGCTTCTATTTTCTGGATCGGTGTTATGAATGTCGTAATCTTTTAGGTTTTCATATTGGATTTCGTTTACTTTGACCAATTGGTCGAAATTAGTTGTGTTTAGAAGTCGAATGTATACATGTTTGGATGCTGCTATTGTATTTGCAATATAAATTCCATTATGTATTTCCTGATTAGGAACGAATATGTAATCATTTACGGTAATAATGTCTATTTTTCGAATAACTTGTGATCTGGCTGGCAGAAGGACTGTATTGTTGCCTGCGCTATATGTTATCGAAACGTATATTGGATATTTTAAATTTTGGGGTCTAATTATAAGCCAGTCTTCACTTGGTTTAAAATCTAGTTGGCAATTGAATTTTTTTATAAAGTCAATTCCTATTATTCCATCACATGGTATTTAAAAATTTGAGTCTACCAAATGAAATTCATGTGGAATAATATATTTTGTTGATCGAAGTTCTATTGAGGTTGTTCCATGAGATTTTATTACGCCTTGGCCTATGCCTTCGATGTTTATTATTTTTTCATCGTGAATTTTGAAGTTATCAGAATTTACTTTTAAAAGTGAGATTTCTGCACCCGTATCTATGAGGAATGTTAGTTTATTTTCAGTTGAATGATTATAGAAGGTTACGAATGTATTAAGACTATAATTGATGGTATGAACTTTTGCATTTATTGATTGTTTCCTAAAGGGTTCTGTGAGTTTTCCGACGTATTTTGCAACATCCTCACATTGTTGTTGTTATTGCTCTTATTGGAGTTAACTCGGCCTCTTCCTTGGTTTTGACCTCGTCTTCCTCCACGGTAATTATAGTTATTATTGTTGTAACTGCTGCCTCGGTTGTAATTGTTGTGGTAGTTATTTCTGCCACGATTATAACCTCGGCCTCCTCTATTATTGTTATTTGCACCTCGTCGATAATGGAGAACAGTGTTACTTTGACCTGTTATCTCGGTGCAAGAGTTGACAAATTTGGAAATGGCTTCATTCATGTTTGTGAATGTGCCTGCTTGCATGATAAGTTTAACTTTATCGATGGAGCAATTTTGTGTCATGGCCTTTACAGCTGCTGTAGTGCTGTATTTATTTGCAATGGATTGGCTGATACCTTCACTGATATAGGCGCCTTCAAGGGCCTTCGTCAGTTTTTCCACCTCTTGGGTGTACTGGTTAGCCGTTTTGTTCTTCTGTTGCAGATTGAGGAGCTTGGCAGATATGACTTCTACCGATTCTCCTTTTACTGCAGTCGACAGTTGGGCAATAATTTCATTAATTGTTTGCTCATTACTGATGAGATTCCTAGCATGGCCTTTAAGTTTTGTTTTTATAAGGCTTATGGCTGTTGTCTCATGAGCGCCCTTTAAGCTGTCTAATAGACCTAGAGCGTCTAAGAAGCTTTGCAGATTTTCATGCCTACCATCAAACTCTGGTATCAGAGATGTGGCTAGCTTGATGAATTCTGTTACTGTCTGAGCCATTTCGGAAATTGTTATAGGTTCAGGCTTAAATTCGATTGGATCGCTTTCCTCTAGTGTTTCAATGTCACTATCGGATTCAGCGTCGCCTGTTTGAATAGATTCATCTAGCCCTTTGAACTGGTCAGGATCGAATTCCACCAATTGATCTAGGCTTTCTGGCACGTTAATTGCAATATGTCTCCTGTTTTTGATATTATTTAATCTTGTATTAAGGGATTTTATTACCCTTAGACATTTGTTGCACTGCTCAGGTGTGAATCCATTTTTATAGTTATTTACTAAAGTAACTATATTATTATATTCGCCTACTACAATTTCCGTGTGGCTTTTTAGGGTCTCTGGTTTAATTACTGCATCTCTATTAATGCATTTGTAAGATTTGTCAAATCTATAGCGAAAGTCGTCAATGCGTTTCGCTATTTCGCTCCATTCCATTCTTAGATTGGAGCTTCTTGATCATTTTTTTTTTTAACCAGATCTAGATGGTTGGCCCTGCTGATATATCTTTTTTTAAGAATTTTATTATGCTTAACATAAAGTGTAAGCAAAAATTGTAGAACTAGAACTACTGTTATAATTAGTAGTACAAGTCGCAAGGATTCAATATCTTCCCTATGATCGATTATTTTTACCTCATTTACTACATTTGGCAGTGTTGTCACTTGCCTCCTCGCTAGAGCTAAACCATCCCATTTTAAATTATATATTCAATGGAACCTTTCAGTGAAAGAAAAAAAAAATTAGATATTCTATTTCTTCTACGAAATCAATGAAAATAAAATTAAAATGTTCTCTTATTTTTTTATTTTACGCTTGTCATTGTACCAAAACCTTTTTTTTTTTTTGAGTGTGAAAAAGTTAGTGTGTGAGTTAATGTGGTAGGCTTACAGATTTAATTACAAATTTAAAAAAAAAATTAAAATCCAACCACATTTGTTAGTAAAAGCTTAACAGAGATTAGTATTTTTCAAGCAGCGGTTTCCCGCATCGGCTTGAATTTAGAAGTTAAAAACTAAGGCAAATTGGGGCATTGGCAAAATTTTGCAGCTCGTTTGCGTTATTTCGCACCTTGCGAAACTTGGAAACTTGTCTTCTTGGATGCGCGAAGTTTTTCTTCAATTTGTTCCAAACGCTCTTTGTAGCGTTGCCGGCTCTCTTCATCTTTGGCGAGCTGGGTCATTTCTTTGACCAGCCGCCGTTGTTGGAGAAGCTTGACCCGACGGCCACTTCTTTTATGTTTTTTAATTGTTTTCTTTTGCTGTCGAGCCCGATACTCAGCTATTGTGAGTGGGCGTGGTCCGTTTGTTGGGTTTTCTAAAGCTTCTTTTAATGTTGGCGGATCTTTCTGCCTTCTTGGCTCCGCTTTTTCGAATTCTGGCTCATCCGCCATTCATTTACACGGTATTTTTTTTTACACATTAAATCACTTTGGTCCGGGTTCTCTTCCGGATTGTACAAATTATTAATTTGCCGTTTATGATGTAGACGGCTGTGGCGGAGGTCTTCCCCTCCGGGTGGTGCGCTGCATACACTGCCAGAAATCACATTTCACTCACAGTTTGGTTCTTTTGTCTTTGTTAAATCGTTTTAAAGTCCTGTCACGGTCGCCATGTAATTAATATAATATAACTGGTTTGTCATGAAGAAAGACCGATCCGCTTAGTTCTGTGTTCTTTATTTGAATAATTCCTCTGAGCTGATTTTGGGTTCAGCTAACCCGCACATATATTGCTTATCTCTATATATTTCTGAATTACATTTATACATATACATATGTATGCAGAAGGCATGCATATGTTTATGTGTGGCTTGACCACTTGAGCTGCAAAGTGCATGCTCAGCATTCTCAGGCCCCGCGATCGGCTTATGTATAAGCGTTTGATCATATTTCTTGGGCGCTGGAATGCTTATATTATTGTTGTTGGTCATTTTGGGTATTTGTATGTCTTTATTTAGTCTGGCACAATGTGACTATGTACAAACGTTAAGACATACCCATTCTTTGATATATGGAAAGGGTAGATATGCTACACCTCCTTTTTAAAGAAATGACGTAATACATGTAGTCATTTAGTTTTAGTGTGAATTTATTGTGTTTTTAAATTATATATTGAAATGAAATTTATTTGTTTCTTATTATATACTTAATTATTAGCAATGCTCTGTCTCGAGGGTAAAGGCATTTGTGTGTAATGACAAGTAAAATTTTAAATTGAATTACGTTATGTTTTAAGTTTAAATTTCTTAGAAGAATATATATTTTTTGTATTTTTATGTTTTTTTTTTTTTTTTTTTTTTTGGGGTTGATCAGACCTTTTCTTTAATGAAACGTTTCATCGATTATATATTTTTAACCTATCCTTATGTACTTTTTGTTTCTTATTCTTGTTATCTTTATTTATAAAGTTATCCCTATCTTCTATGGTTTCTACCGTATAAGGACCTAAATATGCTGGATCTAACTTATGACCCGCTTCGTTTCTTAGACTAACTTTATCGCCTACTTTTAATTCAAAATCTAACGATTTCTTATCGTAGTTTTGTTTCCTATAAGACTTAGCTTTTTCTAACATAAGTCTAGCTCTGTTGTATGCTATTTCTAATCTAAATTTTATTTCCTTAGAGTAATCTTCTACATTATAAAGTGGTTCTACTCTATTTATTTTATTAAAATCTGCGAACTGTCTTGGTAATCTACCAAAGACTAGTTCATATGGACAGTACTCATGCATGACTGATGGTGTTGTGTTGAAACAATATGTGAAATATTGTATCCAAACGTCCCAATCAGTTTTATCAGCAGAAATGTACGAACGAATGTATTCATTGAATGTTCTATGACTTCGTTCTATTGTCCCTAAAGTCTGGTGATGATATGCTGTGGATGTGAGATTTTCAATCTTCATATATTTACACATATCTAAAATTACTTTGTTTTTATACTCGGTACCCATGTCCGAAATGAACGTCTTCATTGGACCGTACTTTAGTATAAAATTTTCGAATATAGCTTTTGCGACTGTATTTGCGCTCTTGTTCGCAACAGGTATGGCTACCAGATATTTCGTTAAATCACATATTAGTGTGACGATGTATTCATTGTTATATTCTGATTTCGGTAGTGGACCAACGGTGTCCACTATCACTATATCGAAAGCATTTGCTGGGGTTTCTGTTTTAGTCATTGGGGTCTTTGTGTGTGTCGTTGTCTTCGACATTTGGCATTTATGAAATCTACGTATGTACTCTTTTATATGACGAGTCATATTTTTCCAATAGTAGTGTCTTTTAATTTTTGCTAGCGTTCTTGTAATGCCTGTATGACCTCCTTGAATTGGATCGTCATGGAATGTAGACAGTATTGATTGTATCTCTTTTTCATTTTGTATAATGGTCACCGGCTGGAGTAGCGCTACTCTCAATGATTTTAATTTCTTGTTGCCCATCTGCTTGAAAGCATCTATTGAAATGGATTCAAAGATTTTTTCACTCGGTGCCAATTTGAGTTGGCTGATCTTTAGTATACCGGCTTGCGTTTCAAGCCTTTGGAAGAACTGATCTAAATCTAGAATTCCATTGATATATAAATCGTCAACTTCAATTCTTGCAATAACTTTATTTCCTCGTTTTAGTAAACAAATAGATTCAGTTATTCGCAAGGTCACTACTTTTCGTGCTTCATCATTTGTTATGACTTCATGTACGTTGGGCTTAGATACATTTTGGATACTTTGCCTAGGCAATAGTTCCTTGTTTGTTACTGTACAGTTTTTATTGTGTCTACTTTGTTGCCTGTTAGTGACTTTCAGGACTTTATGTTGCATGTCTTTGAGTTCTTTTATATTTATACGCGAAAGTGCGTCTGCTACGAAATTATCTTTTCCCTTTAGGTATTCTACAGTGAAGTCGTATTCTTCAAGCTCTAGCCGCATGCGAGTTAATTTAGAACTGGGATTAGTCATAGAAAATAGATACGTTAATGGTCTATGGTCCGTTTTAATAGTGAAATGTTTGCCATAAATGTATGGTCTAAAATGGGTAATTGCCCAATGAATTGCCGCGAGTTCTTGTTCCGTTGTACTCTTGTTGCTTTCCCCTTTTGTAAATGAACGAGATGCATAAGCTATTGGGAGCTGAATCCCGTCACGGTTCTGAGTTAGAACCGCTCCGCAAGCTTGTTTACTAGCATCCGTTATAATGCAAAATTCTTTGCGAAAATCAGGATATTGTAATAACGTGGGGTGCATAAGCTTTTCTTTAAGGTATTCGAATGCGTTTTGGCATTCGTTTGACCATTCAAAAGGGACATTCTTTTTACATAATCTAGTTATGTGCCGTGAATAATCGGCGAAGTTTCTTATAAATCGACGATAATAGTTGCAGAATGCTACAAATCGTCTTGCGCTGTCCGCATCATGAGGGACAGGATAATTTCTGATGACGTCAAATTTCTTGTCATCTGGCAATACTCCTTTGTCGGTGCATTTATGACCTAGGAATGTCACTTCATGCATGAAAAATGAACATTTTTCTGGATGCAACTTTAGGTTATATTTCCTACATACATTAAAAACATCAGTTAGGTTTTTAATCATGTGTTTTTCGGAACATCCTATCACCATTAAGTCATCCATATAAAGGAATGCCTGAGAAGGTTCTAAACCAGAGAATGATATAGTCATCATTCTCTGAAATGAATTTGGTGCTATTTTAAGTCCAAATGGTAATCGCGTGAAGCGATAAGAGCCATTGCTTGTTGAAAAAGATGTTATATTTCTTGAGTTTTCTTCGAGTTCTATTTGATGAAAACCTGACATCAAGTCAAGGCATGAAAAGTATTTAGCTCGACCAAGTTGATCTAAAATGTCATCAATTCTTGGGAGTGGAAATTTATCAGAAAGTAGTTTTTTATTGATTTGACGATAGTCAATTACTAATCGCCATTTCTTTTCTTGTGAATTCGGTAATGATTTTTTCGGAACTAACAAGAGTGGGCTGTTGTACTCAGATATAGACTTGTTTTTGAATTTCTTCAATATGGCTATACGGACTTCTGTAGTTTTTTATATAAACGGGTTCATCATCTTTAAGTCTTAATGTTTGCTTATAAAAATTGTTTGTTGATATTGGTTCGGTTTCCAGTCCGAACACATCACTATACTTTGTGCATAATTCAGTTAATTGGCTTTTAAATTGCTCTGGAAAATTTTTCTTTAGTTTGGAAAGTACTTGTTCGATTCTATTTTCTGGATCGGTGTTATGAATGTCATAATCTTTTAGGTTTTCATATTGGATTTCGTTTACTTTGACCAATTGGTCGAAATTAGTTGTGTTTAGAAGTCGAATGTATACATGTTTGGATGCTGCTATTGTATTTGCAATATAAATTCCATTATGTATTTCCTGATTAGGAACAAATATGTAATCATTTACGGTATTAATGTCTATTTTTCGAATAACTTGTGATCTGGCTGGCAGAAGGACTGTATTGTTGCCTGCGCTATATGTTATCGAAACGTATATTGGATATTTTAAATTTTGGGGTCTAATTATAAGCCAGTCTTCACTTGGTTTAAAATCTAGTTGGCAATTGAATTTTTTTATAAAGTCAATTCCTATTATTCCATCACATGGTATTGAAAAATTTGAGTCTACCAAATGAAATTCATGTGGAATAATATATTTTGTTGATCGAAGTTCTATTGAGGTTGTTCCATGAGATTTTATTACGCCTTGGCCTATGCCTTCGATGTTTATTATTTTTTCATCGTGAATTTTGAAGTTATCAGAATTTACTTTTAAAAGTGAGATTTCTGCACCCGTATCTATGAGGAATGTTAGTTTATTTTCAGTTGAATGATTATAGAAGGTTACGAATGTATTAAGACTATAATTGATGGTATGAACTTTTGCATTTATTGATTGTTTCCTAAAGGGAAAGGACAAGTTTTCCGACGTATTTTGCAACATCCTCACATTGTTGTTGTTATTGCTCTGATTGGAGTTAACTCGGCCTCTTCCTTGGTTTTGACCTCGTCTTCCTCCACGGTAATTGACATATATTTGGAAATGGCTATTATTTCTGCCACGATGATAACCTCCTATATGTTTTTGCCCAAAGGCAGTACCGTTATTCGGTGAGTTAAAATTTGAAATGTTTGTGAATGTGCCTGCTTGCATGATAAGTTTAACTTTATCGATGGAGCAATTTTGTGTCATGGCCTTTACAGCTGCTGTAGTGCTGTATTTATTTGCAATGGATTGGCTGATACCTTCACTGATATAGGCGCCTTCAAGGGCCTTCGTCAGTTTTTCCACCTCTTGGGTGTACTGGTTAGCCGTTTTGTTCTTCTGTTGCAGATTGAGGAGCTTGGCAGATATGACTTCTACCGATTCTCCTTTTACTGCAGTCGACAGTTGGGCAATAATTTCATTAATTGTTTGCTCATTACTGATGAGATTCCTAGCATGGCCTTTAAGTTTTGTTTTTATAAGGCTTATGGCTGTTGTCTCATGAGCGCCCTTTAAGCTGTCTAATAGACCTAGAGCGTCTAAGAAGCTTTGCAGATTTTCATGCCTACCATCAAACTCTGGTATCAGAGATGTGGCTAGCTTGATGAATTCTGTTACTGTCTGAGCCATTTCGGAAATTGTTATAGGTTCAGGCTTAAATTCGATTGGATCGCTTTCCTCTAGTGTTTCAATGTCACTATCGGATTCAGCGTCGCCTGTTTGAATAGATTCATCTAGCCCTTTGAACTGGTCAGGATCGAATTCCACCAATTGATCTAGGCTTTCTGGCACGTTAATTGCAATATGTCTCCTGTTTTTGATATTATTTAATCTTGTATTAAGGGATTTTATTACCCTTAGACATTTGTTGCAGTGCTCAGGTGTGAATCTATTTTTATAGTTATTTACTAAAGTAACTATATTATTATATTCGCCTACTACAATTTCCGTGTGGCTTTTTAGGGTCTCTGGTTTAATTACTGCATCTCTATTAATGCATTTGTAAGATTTGTCAAATCTATAGCGAAAGTCGTCAATGCGTTTCGCTATTTCGCTCCATTCCATTCTTAGATTGGAGCTTCTTGATCATTTTTTTTTTTAAACCAGATCTAGATGGTTGGCCCTGCTGATATATCTTTTTTTAAGAATTTTATTATGCTTAACATAAAGTGTAAGCAAAAATTGTAGAACTAGAACTACTGTTATAATTAGTAGTAAAAGTCGCAAGGATTCAATATCTTCCCTATGATCGATTATTTTTACCTCATTTACTACATTTGGCAGTGTTGTCACTTGCCTCCTCGCTAGAGCTAAACCATCCCATTTTAAATTATATATTCAATGGAACCTTTCAGTGAAAGAAAAAAAAATTAGATATTCTATTTCTTCTACGAAATCAATGAAAATAAAATTAAAATTTTCTCTTTTTTTTTTTATTTTACGCTTGTCATTGTACCAAAACCTTTTTTTTTTTTTGAGTGTGAAAAAGTTAGTGTGTGAGTTAATGTGGTAGGCTTACAGATTTAATTACAAATTTAAAAAAAAAAATTAAAAATCCAACCACATTTGTTAGTAAAAGCTTAACAGAGATTAGTATTTTTCAAGCAGCGGTTTCCCGCATCGGCTTGAATTTAGAAGTTAAAAACTAAGGCAAATTGGGGCATTGGCAAAATTTTGCAGCCCGTTTGCGTTATTTCGCACCTTGCGAAACTTGGAAACTTGTCTTCTTGGATGCGCGAAGTTTTTCTTCAATTTGTTCCAAACGCTCTTTGTAGCGTTGCCGGCTCTCTTCATCTTTGGCGAGCTGGGTCATTTCTTTGACCAGCCGCCGTTGTTGGAGAAGCTTGACCCGACGGCCACGTCTTTTATGTTTTTTAATTGTTTTCTTTTGCTGTCGAGCCCGATACTCAGCTATTGTGAGTGGGCGTGGTCCGTTTGTTGGGTTTTCTAAAGCTTCTTTTAATGTTGGCGGATCTTTCTGCCTTCTTGGCTCCGCTTTTTCGAATTCTGGCTCATCCGCCATTCATTTACACGGTATTTTTTTTTACACATTAAATAACTTTGGTCCGGGTTCTCTTCCGGATTGTACAAATTATTAATTTGCCGTTTATGATGTAGACGGCTGTGGCGGAGGTCTTCCCCTCCGGGTGGTGCGCTGCATACACTGCCAGAAATCACATTTCACTCACAGTTTGGTTCTTTTGTCTTTGTTAAATCGTTTTAAAGTCCTGTCACGGTCGCCATGTAATTAATATAATATAACTGGTTTGTCATGAAGAAAGACCGATCCGCTTAGTTCTGTGTTCTTTATTTGAATAATTCCTCTGAGCTGATTTTGGGTTCAGCTAACCCGCACATATATTGCTTATCTCTATATATTTCTGAATTACATTTATACATATACATATGTATGCAGAAGGCATGCATATGTTTATGTATGGCTTGACCACTTGAGCTGCAAAGTGCATGCTCAGCATTCTCAGGCCCCGCGATCGGCTTATGTATAAGCGTTCGATCATATTTCTTGGGCGCTGGAATGCTTATATTATTGTTGTTGGTCATTTTGGGTATTTGTATGTCTTTATTTAGTCTGGCACAATGTGACTATGTACAAACGTTAAGACATACCCATTCTTTGATATATGGAAAGGGTAGATATGCTACAGTATATTATTCTTAAGACCCTAAATGGCCTTTAGCAATGAAAAAACATTTTTCAATTTTTTAAAAATTCTACAGTTGTGTAACCCCTTAAGCTAAAGCTAGGGCTTCTTTGATGGCGTAGACTTCCGCCTGAAAGACGCTGCAGTGGTCGGGTAGCCTAAACGAGACGTTTAATCCCAGGTGTTCAGAGTATATACCTCCTCCCACCCGGCCGTCCAGTTTTGAGCCATCCGTGTAGATGTGAAGGGACCCTAGGGGTCCAGGGGGTCCTAGGTTCCATTCCGTTCTGTCGGGGATGTAAACCTGGAAGGGTGTGATGGGGTGTTCAGTGGGGACACAGTAGTCAGTGTTTTCCTCAGTAAGGTGTGGAGCAGAGCCGAGGTTCGTGTGTCCGAAACACAGTCTTCTCCACAGACCCGCGCCCTTCAGCCTTAATGCCGAGAGTGACGCGGTCATCTCTCCCATTAGTTCAATTGGGAGGATGTCCAGGAGAACGTCCAAGGCGTCTCCCGGGGCTGTGCGCAGGCTGCCTGTCATACAGATCTCAGCCATGCGCTGAATTTTTCTTAACTTGCACAGGCAGGTAGACCGCTTTATAGCTGGCCACCAGATTGCCACCCCGTAGAGGAGTATCGGGTGAATGATAGCCGTGTACAGCCAACGGACTATTTTTGGGGTCATTCCCCATTTTAGCCCGATAGCCTTGCGGCAGGTGTAGAGCGCGATTGTGGCCTTTTTGGCCCTCTCGTCCGTGTTAAGGGACCAATCGAGCATCCTGTCCAGGATACGACCAAGATACTTGGCCTGATTTTTAAGGGCGAGAGGTACCCCGCAGAGTTTAGGGGGTATCATTTTGGGGATTTTGTATTTCCTGGTAAAAAGGACTAGTTCAGTCTTCGCTGGGTTTACCCCCAGACCAGACTTTGCGGTCCAGTCCGTCAGAAACCGGAGGCTTTCGCTCATCCTGTCACAGAGTGTCTGCGGGAATTTTCCCGTGAACGCCAAGGCGACATCATTCGCGTAGGCCCCGACACGACAGCCACCCTCTTCTATGCCCTGGAGCAGTTCATTGACCGCCACATTCCATAGGAGAGGGGAGAGGACTCCGCCCTGAGGTGTGCCTCTGTTGACTTGTCTGGAGATGGTTGACCCCCCCAGTGTTGCCTCCACCGTTCTGCTGCGCAAGATCCGGTCAATGAGACCCACCGAGTGTTGATTAATCCCCAGCTTAGTCAATGCTGATGAGATTGAGCCTGGAAGGATGTTGTTGAAAGCGCCCTCTATATCCAAGAAGGCGACGAGTGTGAACTCCTTTTCGTGGAGCGATCTTTCTATGATGGTGGTAAGCGAATGGAGTGCTGTCTCTGTCGACCTGCCCCTCCTGTACGCGTGTTGAGATCCTGATAAGGATGATTGGGGAATATTAGTTCTAAGATGCAGGCTGATGAGTCTCTCCAGCGTCTTGAGTAGAAACGAGGAGAGGCTTATCGGCCTGTAATCCTTAGGCGTGCAATGCGATGGCTTGCCTGCCTTGGGGATGAAAACAACTTTTGAGCGGAGCCATCCGTTCGGAATGACCCCTGTGTCGAAGATGATCGAGAAGATCAGACGAAGCCAGGGAGTTGATAGCTCGGCTGCATAGCTGAGCTGTGCAGGAATGATGCCGTCCACCCCAGGGGATTTATATGGGCTGTGTAACTGTATAAGAAAATAAGAATAAAGAGAAGAGACAGAATAAAAACTAAAGGAGATTTCGTATTTATTTGATTTAGTTGGTAAATAGAAGACTCAACACACAGGGACGTGTGCTAGGTCAGGAAGGCCGTGTCGGAGCGAATTCCGGGGAAAAACCCTTTTCTGTTTTGGGTGCAAGGCATAGCAGCAGAGACTGCGACAGTCTCTCCCACCGTCTCTGCCGCGGTCCCTGCTGCTGAGTGAGGTCCGTCTTCGTTACCAAGAAACCGTGTGTTAGAAAGAGAACACTAGATTGGTCAAGCTTGAGTGAGATTGACAAGTGAAGGGTCGTATTGAGTGTACTTGCAGAGAGGCATTCATTCCAATTGTGGTAGCGAAAGGACGGAACTCGCTGTGCCTTAGCGATAGAAACTTACGACAAAAAAAGGACAATACTACAACCTACCCGACAATGGATAATACTACGCCACCACCTACATATATTTACGGAGAATTCTAAACGAAACTTTTACTAAAACCCGCAACTTGAAACCTGAGCGCAGTAGGTAACATACAACTGCGCTTAGGTCTCAAGTTTTCTGGGTCTCTTACCGCCCCTCTTGTGACCTGCAGCGCCCACAAGGGGGCGTTATCGCCCACTTTGGGAAAGATGATCTCATTATCCTGTACAGTTTCCTCACAATTAATTTCTTAAAATAGGCCAAAATTTCGGCCTCGTAAGTAGAAGACCCCCTTAAGCATACTGTGACAATCTGTCATTGCTCGGGTGGCTCAGGGATGGCCAGGATTCGTCTCAGGAATTTATATTTGGTTCTGGTGTGGTTGCTGGAAGAGATTCTAACCCGGTCCCAGAGTAGAACGCTAGCTTATACGGTACAAATTATCTTCCTGTTTATTGACTTAATAGGTACAGATTAAAGGTAGTCTCATTTCTCGTCGCCCGGTAACGGAGTCATTCAGTGGCGGGGCGTCCCCTTCCATCGGCTCGTTAACGGTCCTGAGGGGGACCAATTCAGAGGTCCTGGGGTCCTAAGAACTGGGAAGTGTTTTTAGAGGCCGGTCAGGTCTTTTAATTAATGAGAAGAGTTTGAGAGGCCGATCAGGTCTACTTCAAGTGAGAATAGATGGAGAGGCCGGTCAGGTCTACTAACAAATGAGAAGAGTTTTAGAGGCCGGTCAGGTCTACCAATTATGAGAAGAGTTTTAGAGGCCGGTCAGGTCTACTAATTATGAGAATTATGAGAAGAGTTTTAGAGACCGATCAGGTCTACTACAAGTGAAACACGCGGATCGGTGAACCGAGCCGGAGAATAACACGTAATACGGAAAGGCCACTGTGGTTAGTTAGTTATCATGCCGTTTACCCGTCTCCTATGGCTCTGCTGAACTTCTTACCGCTGGTCCTTATTTGCTGGTCCTTTCCACTAGTCCTGGTTGAACCTTTGACGATCGCCGGCCGAACTAAATGAGCTCCGGAGGGCTGTGGTGCGCCTTATATAGCGGTTTGGCGGGGGCTAGTGTGGCCGATCTATTTAGGCCACATTTAGGCCAGTGTGACCGTCGCGCACGAATATTGGCGCGCGCTCGGATTTAATTCAAATCAAATTCCATTATGTCATCAATCGTTCCTATTCCTTATTTTATGCTCAATATATTATATATGTGCGCTTCTGCGCGTCATAATACTTATTAAATTACTCATGATTTAATCTCTTTTTGTCGTTTTAATTTATATTATAAATGCCCAATATGTTAACAATATTGTGTACAAGTTTTACATCCATCATTGCATAATAGACGAATTTATGGGTTTTATAACGAAGGTCGCATTAAAGCGCTCTTCTGAAAAGTGGCATTTTAAAAATTGGTGTACACGACAACTCAAAAATGTTTAATTAATTTATTTTTTATTTTACAAATTAACTCATTTTTTAGGCCAAAAATCGTTTGTCTTCAAATTTTTTTTTAAATACAACACAAAATGAAATTAACTCGGAGGAGACACTAACTCCTTAACCTGCAATATTAAAAAATAAAAATGTATAAACAAATTATTGAAACATTGTGTTGTTTTATGGTCTTTAATTTATAAAGAGAATTTTATTTGTTTTTCCACAATCAATTTTTTGAAAAGTGGCCCCCGTGCCATTTAATTATATATGTACATATGTATAATATACTATATACTATATGTTGGAAAACAACTTAGTAAAGTTGATTTTCGTCACATTTATATTTATTGTATTACATGTTATATACATTTGCCAATCATTTACATATATAACAAATTAGCATATCTTTAAATTAGGATATAGGGAGGTAATAAAAAAAATGCTACAATAAGAAACTTAATTGAAAAAATTAAAGTTTAAAATTGTTTTTTATTTTAAACATAACCGAATGGGTACCGGGTGGCTCACAGTCGAGGGCTCTCGACTGAGGCTTTGTTTAAATTTTCTTATCACAAAAACTGAAAAATCATTTATAAGTTAACAAATAAAATACAAATCATTATTATTATAATTACATTTGTGACGGTCAGTCCTTGCCTCGGGTTGCTAAGGAACAGCCTGGATCCGTTCAGGAAATTTGGTTCAGGAGTGGTTGCTGCAAGACATAGTCCGACCCGAGTCTGTTTTAGAAAATGCTGAGTTTATTTATTCTAATGGGACAGATGTAGGTATGTATCGTGCGTTTATAGCGAATGGGCGCGAAGTCGGTGCGCCGGTTGGCCTCTTGCGTCTACGGTCCCTTCATCGCACAGTTTGCTGAAAGATACTCTTGCTTTGCAAAAATCATAATTTAATTTATGTAATGTAATTTTTGTACCTTTTTTAAGTGGTCATACTATATGGTGTGATAAATAGTAGATTTTATACTCGAACATTAATGTTTTTTGAGGCAGTTTTCTCAATTTTTATCCAATTTCGAAAAATACTTTTGCTTTAGAAACAAAAAAAAAAAATTTTAAGAAAAAAACAAAACAAAATTTATTTTAATCAAAGAGAAGAGAAAAGAAAACTGTTGCAAAGCAGTGAGAGAGAGGCAAATAGTTTGAAACAGCTTGTCACCTAGGTCTGTTTCAAAGGGTAGTATCCAGTACAGGTTCGAAAATACCAGAAAGTGGCATGGGCGCTACCAGATTATTTGATGCGCGCGTTTCAGTATTTCCATATGGATCCTGGCATGAACAAAAATGCGTGGAAAAGTCGAATTAAAAGAGGGAATACAGTCCTATTTGACTTGTTAAAGGCAAATACAATATTTTGGAAATCGGGAAATTAAATGAATTTGCATTAAAAGACCTGGGACGAAAAAGTAAAATTAAAAATAAGGATGCAGGACTATCGAAAGAAAAAATGGGCCACTTTTGCATCTCGTTATGCAACTGGCACAGGACAGCTACTCCTCCATGGGTATGGGCATGGTTCCATCAGGTTTTCCCTGAACGGAACACCCACCCATGCCTAAAAGAGCCCATATACAATCATCCGAATTCCTTACACATGTACTATGAGCAGTCCAAGGCAGGCGCAGCCGCAGGAACGCCTGTCAATAGCTTTGGGACAATTAATAATATAAAACAAATCATAAAAAGATGAATGTGTGTGATGTTTCAAATTTTGCCGGTTTTCAGCAAAGTATGACCGCATCATTGGCCTTCATAAAATGCCGAGCAACGAGTAGAAAGAGCAATCACACTTCAAAAGCATAAACATTTTTGCGCTGCTGACAAATTTAAGAACTGGATACTTTGCTTTAACGGGTTACACCACTGTAAAACACAAACAAAAAGGCATATTTTCGAAATTTGTGTAGGTAAACCCAATGGAGTTATTGAAATTCTGTAAAAAGTATTTTATAATATCAATATTAAACTACAAAAAAACATATACTTCAAGTAATCAAAAAAAAAAAAATGGTGACTCCGCAGCAGTTCTGCGGTGGCATGTTTTTTCTCCGATGGGTCCACGGCCGGAAACGTATATTCTATAATTTTTGATCTAGAACAAAAAACCAAACCTTTTTTGATTCCACATTGTTGTCTCCGGAGAAGTACGTAGGGTTTTGAGATAAACGCGTTTAAAGTTTTCAGTGGCTGTAAAATCGTAAGTAAAATCGTGAAAGGTCCTGCGGCAGAACTCGAAATTCTGGCATGTAAAAATTTTTCCCGGACTTCATCTTTTAGTATATCATTCTTAAGACCCTAAATGACATTTAGCAATAAAAAAAAATCGATTTTTAAAAAATTCTTCAGTGGTGTAACCCCTTAATATATTTTGCAGTAATTCAGTCATTATATTGAGATTTTCAACCTACAAAATTTTGCACGTTGATGTTAGTACTATAAATAAGTGTAAAAGTAATATTTTTTAATGCCGGATTTAATCGATTTATGTTTTTGTGGTCACTCTAATGGTATATTTCGTTGACATATTGAGTTCATATTGAATTTTGTGTGTTGTATCAAATTGATTTGGATAGAAGTTAAATTATTAAAACGTATAATTGGTAAGTTTTTGTAATTTTATATTTTATTTATAATTTTTATATGTAAGTCTCCTATTTTGTGGTACATTGTGTTTGCTACTTGTTCTTGTTCTTGTCGAATTAAGATATTTGCCTTCACTAGAACAGAAATATGTATATAGTGCTGCCCAGCTGATGTAACTTCTACTAAATCGTGTTTTATTTTAGCGATTTAAATAAAGAAAACTGCAGATAGCTAATGACATACGACGAATCAACCTTCTAGTGTGTTTGGCATTTTTAGACACTATGTTATCACAGTTAAAATGGCTGGGAAAGGCGCATCCCAATATCTGGCGTGCTCAAATGGCAAAACAAAATTACAAGTCTGTGTCAACAAATATTGAGAAGTTTGGAGCTTCATATATACAAGGAGACGTGCCAACTTCAATACATCAACGTGAAAATAAGTATGAAGAAGGAAAAGTATATAATGGGTTCATATGCGAACATGTTGAGCACATTTCCGATTTCGATCTTACGTCTTACACTTTGCGGCATCAGAGAACAGGAACGGAACTATGGCACATCGATAGAAAAGATGCAAACAACGTATTTTCAATAAATTTTCGAACTACCCCCTTTGATTCCACTGGGTTGCCCCATATACTGGAGCATTTGGTTTTATGCGGTTCCAAAAACTATCCCGTTCGGGATCCATTTTTTAAAATGCTCAACCGCTCTGTAGCGACATTTATGAATGCAATGACCGGTCCAGATTATACCATATATCCGTTTTCGACCATGAATGAAACTGATTTTAGAAATTTGCAGCGAATTTATTTAGATGCTGTATTCAGGTAAGGCCTAAGTATTAAGTTAAACAAATATTTAATTTTTTTTTTTTACAGACCAAATCTTCTATATTTGGATTTCCTTCAAGAAGGCTGGAGACTTGAGAATGAAGACATATACGATTGCAATTCCAAGCTTATTATAAAAGGAGTAGTTTATAATGAAATGAAAGGTGCATTTTCTGAAAACTCGCAGATTTTTAGTCAATATCTGCTAAACAATATGCTTCCTGACCACACATATGGATACGTGTCTGGGGGAAATCCATTGGAGATACCCAAATTAACCCACAAAGATTTAATTGAGTTCCACCAAAAGTATTATCATCCGAGTAACTCTCGTATTTACTCTTACGGATCTTTTGATTTGACTAAAACACTCAGGCTTCTCGATGAAGAGTATTTATCAGAGAAAACTGGTATTGACACCTCATATAGTCAGATACCACTGCAGCAGAGATGGCAACAACCGCGCAACGTACATGTTTCCAGTAGAGTGGACAATATGGGCGCAACTGTCGACCGACAGAACCAAATGGCAATAGCGTTGCTAATGTGCGATGTGTCTAATATACAGGAGAGTTTCGAGTTAAACGTTCTGTCAGAGGTATTAATCCGTGGACCCAACTCTGCGTTTTACAAGAGTCTTATAGAACCAAATTTCTCTGGGGGTTACAATAAAAGTACGGGATACTCATCAGATACAAAGGACACGGCTTTCGTCGTTGGATTACAAGACTTACGAGTGGAAGATTTCACGAAATTCAGCGAGCTCTTTGACCGAACCATATCTCATTCCATAGAAAATCCGTTTGAATCCCAGCATGTAGAAAGCATTTTACATAGTCTCGAATTGTCACTGAAGCACCAGAGTCCCCATTTTGGAAATGCTTTGCTGTTTAATTCTACTGCCCTGTGGAACCATAATGGCGATGTAGTGAGTAATCTTCGAGTTTCAGAAATGATATTAAGCCTGCGAACTAGCCTAAGCCAAAACAAGACGTATTTTCAAGAGAAAATCCAGCAATATTTCGCCAATAATACACATAGACTTACACTAACTATGTCCCCTGATGTCTTATATGAAGAAAACTTTAAACGGGCTGAGTCAGAGATGCTGAGGCAAATAATTGATCCTCTTGAAAAAGAAAAGTTTGAACACATCTTTCAGACTGGGTTGAAGCTTGATGCTTTTCAAAAGCTTAAACCGAACATGGACATTTTACCATGTCTGACCGTGAATGATGTAAGCGAACCACCAAAGTGGCCAAAATTGATTGTGGAAACGATTCAAAATGTACCGACCCAGATCTGCAAAGTTTCGACTAACGAGATTACGTATTTAAAGTGCTTGTTTAATGCAACAAGTTTAAGTGAAAAAGAGACTCTGCTTTTACCTCTGTTCTGTAATGTTATAAACAGCATGGGCACTTGTAAGTATGATTTTCGTAAATTTGATAAGCTGGTACTTTTAAAAACCTCTGGATTCGAATTCAAGTTGAATTTTGTCGAAAATGTAAAAGATGCCAGAAGTTATAAAATCGGCGTGATGATGGACACTCATGCACTTGACAAAAATGTTCAAGAACTATTTTACTTCTGTCAAGAGTTATTGCTAAACTTTGACTTTACGGATGCGGACCGTCTTAAAATGCTTATTGAAAATTACATATCGAATATATCAGTGGGCGTTGCGAGTTCTGGCCATGTATATGCTATGTTGGGAGCAAATGCATTGGTTACTGATGCCGCTAATTTGAAGTCTCTTCTATTTGGAATAGATCATATAGAATTTATGAAAACTATGGTTCAAGAAAATAATACTATAGATATCTGTAAAACATTAAAATCAATAGGAAAAAAAATATTTTTGAAGAACAATATGCATGTTGCTATCAACACTTCGGAATCTTACATGGCAACAGCATTAAACCACTGCAGCAATTTCTTGGAAACTTTGCCAAATCTGAATACTCATAAAGAAAGCCTTCAAATTAAATTATTAGGTCCAAGCTGTCAACACTACGTCATGAATATACCAGTAAATTACTGTGCTAAAGCTTTTTTTGCAGTTCCATATTTGCACGAGGACCATCCCAAACTGCGCGTTTTAGCGAAGCTACTTTCGGCTAAGTACCTTTTGCCTGTAGTACGTGAAAAAAATGGAGCTTACGGAGCGGGTGCTAAGATAAGTTCAGACGGCATTTTTAGCTTTTATAGTTACCGGGACCCACATTCAACAAGAACACTTGATACTTTCGACAAAACTTATGAATGGACACTTTTGGAAAATAATATTATTGATCATCAAGCTCTTTTTGAAGCCAAACTGGGCGTTCTGCAGCAGTTGGACTCTCCAATAGCACCAGGAAATATTGGTATTGATTACTTATTGTATGCGGTATCGCAGGATATGTTTGAAAACTATCGATCACGAATGCTCTCTGTAACTGTCGATGAGCTTCATACCACTGTTGAGAAATATTTAAGGAATCCGCCAACCCATTTCGGAAAGTGTATTATAGGTCCAGAAAATAAAGAATTGCAATTGGAAACTAGTCATAAATGGAACATAATAACATAGCTGTAAAAATTTTCAAAAAAGCGTGATCGTATAGATTTGTAAAGTTCTTGTTTTTGGTATTATTAAAATACTATGGCTTTCATTGACGTTCGTCTAAAATTGTTTGTGTTGTTAGTTTGGCAAATTCTTTATTTTTACATTTTTCGTAATATTTTGATTTGCTAAAGTCGGTCCCTAAAAAAATGACCGTTTTCAGTAAAAGAACACTTGCTCATGTGCACACTTAAATTTGATTGGAGTACCGGGATAAATGGTCGGTAAATGTAGAGGAAAATGTAATACTGTAATATATAATATGTTATGGCTCAGTATCCAGCAAATAAAGTTGTCACGCAGCGCAAAAATGTTTATTCTTTTAAAGTGTGACCGCTCTGTCTACTTGTAGTTCGGCATTTTTTTAAGACAAATGATGCGGTCATACTTTGTTGACAACCGGCAAAATTTGAAACATCACAAACATTCATCTTTTTATGATTTGTTTTATACTATTACTTGTCCCAAAGCTATTGACATGCGTTCCGGCGGCTGCGCCTGCCTTGGACTGCTCATAGTACATGTCTAAGGAATTCGGATGATTGTATATGGGCTCTTTTAGGCATGGGTGGGTGTTCCGTTCAGGGAGAAACATGATGAAACCAGTGCCCATACCCATGGAGGAGAAGCTGTCCTGTGCCAGTTGCATAACGAGATGCAAAAGTGGCCCATTTTTCCTTCGATAGTCCTGCATCCTTATTTTTAGTTTTACTTTTTCGTCCCAGGTCTTTTAATGCAAATTCATTTAATTTCCCGATTCCCAAAATATTTGATTTGCCTTTATCAAGTCAATTAGGACTGTATTCGCTCTTTTAATTCAACTTTTCCACGCATTTTTGTTCATGCCGGGATCCATAGTTTGAAATATGTGAAGGGCAGAGCGAGAAGCAAACGTTGGTGACAGTGAGTTTTATTAAAAATTTTATTCTTTTTCGCTACGCGTTATGGTAATACCTAAACTAAAAATCTCCTAAATCTTGAACCGTTCTAGTATTTTTGAACCTGTACTGGATACCACCTTTTGAAACAGACCTCGGTGACAAGCTGTTTCAAACTATTTGCCTCTCGCTCTCTCTCACTGCTTTGCAACAGTTTTCTTCTCTCTGGATACCGTGCTTAAATGGCAAAACGTTCTGAGTGATGTTATGCTAAAAAATGTCAAACTTTCCAATGAAAATGTCAGATTGGACCTGGCAACACTTAGTGTTGCCTAGGCCAGAAATATATATAGCAGCCCTCGTAGATACATAAGTTATAATCTCGGAAGTTAAATTTCATCTTTAAAAATTCTTCATTAACTAATTTGGCCTTTTACATTTTTGTAGAAATTTGTCATTCATGCATATAGTGTGATCTGCTCCGGAACATATCAAACAGTGCCTTAGCAGTGCTTTTACGGCGTTTGCAAGTTTTTACTGTATTTTAAACTTCCTAATGCCGTAAAAGCAGTGTGGCGTGAGCCACTGTTTGCTATGTTCCGGAGCAGATCAGAATATGAATGACAACTTTCCAAAGTAAGATAGATGATCTGCCCGCGGGCTTTATTGTACTTTTTTGTGTAATAACATACGCGGACTTTATTTCCCAATTTTCGTGGGCCTTATTTCATTTTTTTTTTAATAACGCCCGCGGGTTTGGTTTTGGTTTCAGCGAGCATCTCTTCTCGTTTATAACAAGGCCTGCTTTACTAAACATCATTTCACTCTCAGTGGAGGTGGCAGGCACACAAAAGTATTTTTGAACGAATGTTATAAATCCTTCGTCATTTGAAATCTGAAAAAAATTTATGTTAAAGGATTTGTTTAAGTCCAAGTTTGTATTATTTCTTACCTTCCAAAAATCCAAAGGATTTAATCCAGAGTCAAAAATTGTCGAGTTTAAATATTGGCGAAGGGCGAATATAGATCAACTCGATCGTTTTTGATTTTGGAAACAATTCAATTTCAATTTACAAAATGAAAAACATCGATGTATCGATGTATCGTCGAGGTTTCTTCCAGCTCTACTTTGAGGTTATGTACCCGGGAAACTGTGTTTCATACCCTAAATGCATAAGAGAAACTACGTATTCTTTTTCCCCCTGAATAATTAAAAATTGTCGAGAAATATATCTTTCCTAAAATAGTCTAAGCACTTTTCAATCTTAAGTGATACAAATAGGGGTTTTTTTTTTTATAGTTTTTTAGGGGGTGGGTTTTTTTGTTGGTTGGATAGATGGATTTTTTTTTTTTTTTTTATTTTTTGTTTGGTTTATGTTTCTAGAGTCTCGCTCGGAAAACTGTCAATTGGTTATCGTAAAGAATTACGGAACCACACCAAAACAGACACACACCAAACAGGCAAAACAAACCACGACCATACCAAAGAGCAATGCAGAAATTTTAAAGTATCGTATTAGAGGCTCAGGCGGTACAAAATCATTAAAAAGAATATTTTTCATTTTATATAACAATTAATGTGAAAAAGTGCGTAAGTTTCATTAAAATCCAAAGTTAATTTCATTCAATGACAAAAGAATAATTAATTGTGTTTAGATCCTGGGCAGCATCAAAAAACCTTTTTTCAACCCCCCCCCCCCTGTGCTATTTCCATTGAAACTTTTACTTAAACCATAAACCGTAAAAAAATTAGATGTCTATCTTCAATACATTCCAAAAAATTTCGACCACACAAGGTAGAAACCCCCCTTAAAGTATAAACCCGCAGTAACACACAAACTAAAGCCGAAACCAACTCAAAGCGCGTTAGCGAAAACGCTCAAGCACAAAAAAGAAAGAACACTAAACACAGCGCAAAATTCATCGAGCACTCTCAATCAAACCAAGAAGAGACTACGACCCCCGACCAATATTAATTCGTACGGCAAGCTTTTTTACTCGTATATGATGTTTAGCAAACGATATTTTGAATAATAAGGTACATAACACATGAAACTTATTTTTTACATAACATAATTTTTTTCTCTCAACATTAAATCAAAATAAAAATTATTGTACTTCAACAACAACAAGAACAAAATTGATTTCTTTGGAAGCTTTGCTAACCTGAACAATTACCATTTTTCATTCGTACGGTGCCAAAGCTTAGAATTAGGAGAAGATCAAAACAAAAGAAAATAGTAAAACATAATCACTATCTAGTCATCTTTTGAAAACCGTTTAACAATACAATACCGTTTAACAATAACAGGTTGCCAGAAATGTGTTATTGCTTGTAAATATTCACAGTATAGCTACAATGGCACGCGGGAAGCCAATTTGCACAAAAATTAGAAATTTAGTTTCCGATTATTATAAAAATGGAAAAACTTTTTGTGAAATAGCCTAGCAATTAAATGTTGCAAAGTCATCCGTTCAAGGAATTTTAAAAAAACTTAGGACAAATGGCAATATTGAAAATAATCAAGAGAAAATTTCAAGACAGCCTTGGCGGCAATTGTGAAGGCTGATCGTCGTCAAAGTTTAAGAAATATAGGGTCTGAGTGGTCTGATAAAATCGGAAAAGGTGTTAAACGTAAAGGGACGCGCCAGAAGTTGCGTGAAATAAAAGTTATAAGTTTTATAAGGTATGTAAAATGACGCACTAAACTGATTAACTTACTCCAAGGCCAAGGTAAAACCATTGCTTAAGCTTCGTCAAACGAAAAATGGTCTCGGGAACTGAAGTCCTGGGCTCAAAGGCAATGGAACACTGTCATATTTAGCGATGAAGCTAAAGGCGATTCATCCGTACCAAAACTGAAGCGTACCATAAAGACTGCCTGAAAAGAACAGTGAAGTTTCCATTCAGCATTATGGTGTGGGGTTGTATGTCTGCCAAAGGAGTAGGCCCGCTGCACTTTATTGATGGGATGGTCAACGCAGAAAAATATGTAAACATATTGGAAGAAAGCAAAAAATTAAACGCACAGTATGAATTAATAGTGGTCAACTTAATCTTATCAGTTTAACGAAACATTAAAAGAAATTAACCTTATTGTTGTTGTTGTTTAAGTACAATCACATTTTTTTGTTTCAATGTTGAGAACAAAAAATTATGTTTGTGTTAAAAATAAGTTTCATGTGTTATGTACCTATTATTTTTGAAAATATCGTTTGCTTAACATCATATACGTAAGAATGGTTTTGCCAGAGGGATGCCACAACTGACGCTGCCCCACCAATATTGATCGCAGTTATGAGTAGTCGGTTCGATAAGCAAGCTCTGCTTATTAAATCAACCATTCGCGAGGTCGAGGAGAGGATGCTTGGAGTGCTGCAGGAACCGCTCTTGGTTGTCACGACGGAGATTATGTCTTCGCTATGAACCTTGTCCCTGCGCCGAGAGTCTGACACATTTGTAGGGTTCCGAAAACACAAAAAAATCATCCTCCCGCTCTGGCTCTAGCTTTCCGATCGCCGATCTAGGTTCCGCCAATAAATACTCTTATTTCACTGTCCCTCTATTATTGGTTCGTTTTGAGAGAGTTCTATATTATCATTAATATTAATCTTTATTGTCTTAAAGGTTCATATGAGAGGTCAGAAAACATTCTTCCTAAATATAAATATTTTACAAAAATGCTCAGTTTGTGTAACAAAATGGAAGACCTTAGCAGTTCAGAATCTCTCAAATCGCGAAGGGCATTTTTTTTTTGTGTTATTCCTTTTGGGAACTTATGGCTTCTATGAGAGCCTTTCATATTGAACTCTATTTCTTTTGTCTCTCAGAGTTCCGACGTTTCATTTTTCCAATTCGTGTCCGTTTTTGCCTACGATTTTTTTTTTAACCACTTTTTATGTTCAAGTGTCTCGCAGTAGTTTCAATAATCGATCAATTTTGGCTTATCTGGTGATTGGCCAGATGCGGCTTATCCCAGTGGTGGGGCTGCTACCTTACGCCAGCGGAAAGTGGCGTCTACAGTGTGTTGGTAGTCGTAGAAGACCGAACAGTCGCATCGCGTCATTCCTCACATGGTGCGCTTGGTACTATGTGGGTGCCCCCCTTTTCCCATATAGCGTGGAGAGGGGTTGAGGCGGTGGGGCATGATTTGTCACAAATAGGCATTGTGATGGAATAATACAATTTCAGGTGTTAGAAAAGTATTTTTTCTGAGAGGAATCTTATGTGGCCATGCTGTCGTCATGGGATTCGAACTAGAGGTCTGCACGAGTGCACTCAAAAGTTTCGGTTATTTGAGTACAACATGAATGAGTGGCTATTCGCCGCGCCAAAACGGTTTAAACAAAATGAGTTGTGGTATGAGTGAATGTGGTATTCGCTGTATGCGGAATGAGTGGAAGTTAAACCGAAACGGAATGGATAGAATGAGTGAGTGAAGAGTAAATGTTTCGAGTACTCGGATAATATTTTAACATTCTCGTCGTTAATGGCTTGCAGAGCAAAAGCAGCAGAAGCATAAGAATGGAGAGCTTTGACGTTATAGCTAATAACTCAGATACAATAAACAAAATTATGTTTCTGCATTCAGTAATTGATAAATAAAATAAATAAATTACATAAATATATACATATAAATCATGTCTTTCTTTCTTCTGTCTTGCATTGAAAAGCAAAACAAAAACAAACACGCAATAAAATTGACGTCGCCAATGCGGCGCCGGCTAACCGAGTACTCGGTCGCAAAACTCATTCAGCCATTCCTTCGCCGTTCGGTTTCGGTTAATTTTTTACTCATACCTACACCACATTTGCCAAATCCGTTTTACTCAATGTCTCACTCAGTCAATCCGAACTTTGAGTGAGTTAACCAAATGCTGCTTTGATTGTATTCATGCAGACCTCTAATTCGAACCCACGACCACGTGTTTGATAGGTAATTGCGCTATCCATAACGCTACAGACGAAGTCGCTGTGACGAAATTCTCAACCCATGACCTTATTTTCTTGACTTATTATGTTCAAATTAACCGAACTGGGCAAACCTTTAAATATCGAGAAATTTGAAATATTGACAATGATATTCTGAAATAACATCTTTATGTTACCTTCGGCAGAATCTCAACTGAACCATCTAAACATTGACATTGAATATCTAAATATAGTAACAGAAATGTAAGTTAACACAATCACCCAGCAGAAATTTATACAACCGAAATATAGTCGTAAGCCCCAGCTCAATTGTCTTAGCTATTTATAGGGCGAGCTTAGCGATAAGAATATTACTGTAACTTGTTATTGTTAGTCGATAGAGCTATGAGATAAGAACTCTTTCTGTACTTAGTTAGTCGATATATGGAGATCATACGCGCCGGTCATCACCGCGCAAGCCTACTCAAAGTCAACTCAACCAACGGAACCCACGTTGAGATTATATAATCAATCGGCCACGCTAGACAGCGAGTCGAATAAATAAATAATTATTCTAAAACTAAAATAAAGCAAACTCTTAATTGGCGCCCAAACGGATATTAGAACCTACGATAATTAATTATATAAATAATTATAAATAAATAACAAAAGGAGCATCCGGAGACAAAACCAGCGGCATTGGCTTATCAACTCTAAACTAAAAAATTAATATTTCCTGATTTAACGGACTTACATAAAATATAATATTAATTACTAAGACCATTATACTTTAAAATTTTGTTAAGCACTATTATTATATTGTAAGTATAACGCTTATCTAACTAATCGAAAATACCAATACTTTTTGTTACTTTACCTATGGAAAGAGTATTGATGATAAAAATACATGAGTGACAGTGATAACCTTTTAGACGACCTCGTGTCAAGCTTAAATAAATGGTCAGTGCTCCAGGCAAGTAGGCAAAACAGTGCAGAAGAAAATAATAAGTCATCAGAAAATGATTGGTGGTCAAAAACAAATACAACTAGCGAAATGGCATTTAGTGAAGCTCAGTTAAAAGCGATCGTAGAGAGTGCTGTTGCCGGTGCGCTCGCAGTCCAAAAACAATCATTTGAAACACAATTGCAGGAGATGAATGAACGAATCGGGAAATTAACAGTGAGCACCCCAGAGGTGGAAACTTATGTAGATGCTGAAATTAAACCGGGTGTTGTTTGTAAAGAACCTCTAGATATAGTCAAATCTCTGCCAGATTTTGAGGGCAAAAGTGAAACATATGTGTCGTGGAGAAAAGCGGCTCATGTCGCTTTTAAAGTTTTTGAAAACTACGAGGGAAGTTCAACATTTTACCAAGCTCTTGGTATTATGCGAAATAAAATAAAAGGTCCAGCGAATACAGTATTGGCTTCTTTTAATACTCCGTTACATTTCAAAGCAATGATCAGCCGTCTTGATTTTACATATTCTGACAAAAGGCCGATCTACCTAATCGAACAAGAGCTATCAACTTTGCGACAGGGAGACATGACTCTTACTGAATTCTACGATGAAGTCGAGAAAAAGCTGACCCTACTTACTAACAAGACAATAATGACATTCGATAGTGCCTTGGCGATGTCACTGAATGAAAAGTACAGGGCGGACGCGTTACGTGTATTTATAACCGGATCTAAAAAAGCGTTGAGCGATATTCTTTTTGCAAAAGGTCCGAAAGATTTACCAACTGCTCTCGATTTAGCGCAAGAGGTCGAGTCTAACCATGAGCGTTACCAATTCGCCCTTATTTATTCTAAAAATATTGGAGACAGGGGTCAGAAAACCGAACAAAAGCACAGCGATAGGGATAGAAATTCAATCATGCCCATGCAAACCAAAAACCCATATTTTAGCAAGCGCCAGGTGCATAATTATGATAACCAGGAAAGACAAGATCCAGTCCAGTTAACAAGTCCTGATGTATCCATGCGATCTAGAAGAACTGGAAATTTTGGACAAGCTCCATTTCCTACTCAGGGAAATATTTGGCCATCCCAACAACAAAATTCTTGGCCATCTCAACAACAAAATTCTTGGCCATCCCAACAACAAAATTCATTTCAAACACAAAATCAATTTGCATCGCAACCCCAGCAGCAAAACACAAGTCAGGCTCAGGGACATGTTGGGTATGCGCAAGCGTCAAAAAGACCAAATAGTGGCAGTGCAAGGTTTACAGGGCCAAAACAGCAGAGAATCAACCACTTACCTCATGAGAAAGGTCAATATGAGGAAGACACAGACGATTACCAACAGGAGGCAGAAGCGGAGGTTGATGATTATGAGGACGAACTTGTGAATTACGATCATGTTAATTTTTTAGCCACAAACCCCTGCTACCGTACATAGAAAGAAAGATAGCAGGGAGAACCATAAAACTTTTGATTGACACCGGGGCTTCGAAAAATTACATACAGAGCCCCTCCCTGAATTAAAAAACATAATGCCGGTACAAAATAAATTCACGGTAAAATCGCTTCATGGTTGCAACACCGTTAAGCAGAAATGCTTCATTAAACTATTTAACACATCTGTTCATTTCTTTATTCTTCCAAGTCTCTCTAGTTTTGACGCAATAATAGGACTTGAACTTTTGAAACAGGGAAATGCAATGTTAGATTTTAAGAACAAAACTTTGAATATCAACAATGAAGTTGAATCAATTTAGTTTTTGAGATGTGACAGCGTAAATTTCACCAACATAGAGAATATTGTGGTACCAAATCAGATATCTAATAAATTCCACACAATGCTTCGAGACCGATTGGCCGTCTTTGCGGATCCGGTAGAAGCACTGCCGTATAATACCAACATTATTGCCACAATACGTACTGAGGACGACCAACCCATTTACTCAAAACTCTACCCGTACCCCATGGGCGTAGCAGATTTTGTGAACAAGGAGACAAATGCTTTGTTAAAGGACGGAATTATCAGGCCCTCGTCGTCACCTTACAACAATCCGGTTTGGGTAGTCGATAAAAAAGGTACAGATGAAAAGGGAAATACTAAGAAAAGGTTGGTTATAGATTTTAGAAAACTTAATTTAAAAACGATCGACGACAAGTACCCTATACCAAATGTAGTATCCATTTTGTCAAATTTGGGAAAGGCCAGGTTCTTTACAACCCTTGACCTAAAATCGGGATTTCACCAAATTCTGCTCGCAGAAAAGGATAGGGAGAAAACTGCCTTTTCAGTAGGAAATGGAAAATACGAGTTTTGCCGTTTGCCGTTTGGCTTAAAAAATGCCCCAAGTATTTTTCAACGTGCTATTGATGATGTTCTTAGGGACCGTAAAGGAAAGTCATGTTATGTTTACGTTGATGACGTAATAATATTTTCGAACGGAATTGAGGACCACGTGAACGACGTTGCTTGGGTACTACAGACTTGGGACAGACTGTCTGAGGCAAACATGAGGGTCTCTAAAGAGAAATCGTTTTTCTTCAAGGAAAGCGTCGAGTATCTCGGATTTACGGTGTCAAGTGGAGGTATCACAACCAGTCCTAGCAAAGTAGAGGCTATTCAGAAATATAATCAACCCACTAATCTGTTTAGTGTTAGATCGTTTTTAGGGCTAGCGAGTTATTACCGCTGCTTTATTAAGGACTTCGCCTCTATTGCTAGACCTCTGACTGACATTCTGAAGGGAGAAAACGGAAAAATTTCAGCAAGCCAGTCTAAAAAGATACCAATTTCTTTCGATGAAAAACAATGTTCTGCTTTTGAGAAACTAAAAAATGTTCTTGTCTCCGAAAATGTAATGTTATTGTATCCCGATTATAGGAAATCCTTTGACCTTACTACAGACGCTTCGGCTTTTGGCCTGGGTGCCGTCTTATCACAGGATGGCAAGCCTGTTACAATGATTTCGAGAACTTTACAGGATAGAGAACTTAATTTCGCAACAAACGAACGAGAACTTTTGGCCATTGTTTGGGCTTTAAAGTATCTTAGGAACTATCTATATGGTGTCAAAAACTTAAACATTTTTACAGATCACCAACCGTTAACGTACGCCGTGTCAGATAGGAATCCAAATGCAAAAATTAAGAGATGGAAGGCGTTTGTAGACGAACATAATGCGAACATTTTCTATAAGCCAGGGAAGGAGAACTATGTTGCGGATGCACTATCCAGGCAGGCCATTCATGTTATAGAAAGCGAACCCCAGTCAGACATTGCGACAATACATAGCGAAATTTCATTAACTTATGGTTAGGTTAGGTTAAAGTGGTGAGGCTCTCCACAAGCCTCCAATTAGAGCTGAGCTCCGTTTTGATCCACACCCTCTGTTTTCTGCTTGTAGCTGGTCAAGCTCAGCACCAACCCGAATCGTTAAGAAAAGTAAGGATAGCTGCAATCTTAAGCTTTCCTACTTCTCTCAGCGATTCTAGCTGGAAGGCACCGAAATGACGCATTCTCCTGTTGTTCAAAGCTGGACAGTGACAGAGCAGGTGCTCTGGTGTCTCCTGTTCTGCTTGCTCCTTGCAGCTTCTGCAGCTTGTGTTATAGGGCAGCCCCATCTTCATTGCATGCGATCCTATCGCCCAATGACCGGTGGAGACAGCTGTGATCCTACTGATGTCCTTTTTACTATGGGATATCAGTTCTGTAGTGCGTTTGCTGTCGAAGTTCGGCCAACATAGCTTCGATCTTCGGTTTTGACTCGTCCTTGACCATTCTTTGGTGGCCTGACCTTTGAAATAGTCATGGATCTTAGACTGTACCGCTTTCAGCGATATTAGTGTATTTTTGATGTTGCTACGCTCGTCTGAGCCCTTGCGGGCTAGCTCATCTGCTTTTTCATTTCCTGGTATGTCGTTGTGTCCTGGCACCCAGGTTATTCTAACGTCATTGTGTTCAGCAAGCTCGTTTAAAGCTGCCTTACACTCCGACACTAACTTCGAGTTTGTCTTGACCGCTGCTAGGGCTTTGATAGCCGCTTGGCTATCCGAGTAAATCCTCACTTTGGTATTGCTAAGGTCTCGCTGATTGGATAGTCTGGCTGCCTCCAATACAGCGAGTACCTCAGCCTGAAAGACCGTCGCTGATGCTGGGAGACTGAAAATCGATTCAATCCCCCAGCTCTCAGCGAAGATCCCAGCCCCCACACCACAGCTCATCTTGGAGCCATCGGTGTAGAGCGATACCTCATCCTGTTCGGTTACTCTGCCTCTAGTTCATTCCTCCCTTGTCGGGTAGGAGGTCGTATAGCCGTTGCCGAATCTAATTTCGGTTGTCATGTAGTCCGTGTTTTTATCTATTAACGACGTGACCCCGTCAAGAATAGTGCGGCGTCCTATGCCGCGATTCCTCCAGCAATTGCTTGCTTTTAGTCTCACCGCGCTCTGCGCCGCCGCATCCTTGATAAATAGGTCAATCGGCATGATGTCCAGGATTACGTTCAGGGCGGCCGCCGGGCACGAGCGCATAGCCCCCGTTGCTCCTGCGCAAGCCGAACGTTGTATCCTCGTTAGTTTGGTGATGTTATAGGCTCTAGTGAGTGCCGGCCACCATACTAGAGCCCCGTATGTTAATATAGGTCTAACTACTGCTGTGTAGAGCCATATTATGGTCCTAGGGTGTAGTCCCCAGTTTTTCCCAAACATCTTTCTACAGGAGTAGAAGGCAATGCTTGCCTTCCTGACTCTCTCTTCGATGTTTTGTCTCCATGATAGCTTAGGGTCCAGTATAACTCCCAAATACTTCGCCTGCTGAGAAAGTTTTAGCTCTATGCCGTCTATTTTGGGCATGTTATAGCTTGGGATCTTTGATCTCCTTGTAAATAACATTAGTTCTGTCTTATTAGGGTTAATCCCAAGTCCGCAGGATTTCGCCCATTTATTTAGTCTGTCCAGAGCACCCGACATAATGTCGCTTATGACGTCGGGGAATGGACCTGATACTAGTAGCACTACGTCATCGGCGTAAGCTACTGCTCGTACTCCACCACAATTGAGTTCTTTCAATATGTGGTTCATGTTGGTTAGCCAGAAAAGCGGCGATAATACTCCGCCCTGGGGTGTGCCTCTCTTCACTACTCGCGTGAGGTGAGTGCCACCCAGTTCGGCCACTATCGTCCTACTCGTGAGCATAGCACCTATCCATTCTCTGGTGCATCTCTCAACACCTATCGAGCTGAGGGAGCCCAGGATGGGTTCGGCGTTCACGTTATTGAACGCACCTTCTATATCTAAGAAGGCGGCCATCGTGTATTCTTTGTAGTTCAGAGCTTTCTCGACGTGACTCACCACTTCATGCAGTGCTGTCTCGGTCGACCGACCTTTTCGGTATGCGTGTTGCGCATCCGATAGGTGATCTCCCTCCGCCTTGTCTCTTATGTGTATGTCAATTAGCCTTTCCATCGTCTTCAGGATGAAGGATGTCAGGCTGATTGGTCTATAATCCTTGGCTAGGATGTGACCCCTCCTGCCCGGCTTTGGTATAAATATCACTTTAGCTTTCCTCCATAGGAGCGGTATGTGACTCAAGTTCATGCTTGCTTCATAGATGGCTTTGAGCCACCTACTGATGCTTTCTATTGCTGCCTGTAGCATCGCCGGAATAATACCGTCGGGGCCCGGGCTTTTATATTTGTCGAAGGAGTTTATCGCCCATTGTATCTTTTCAATGGTGATAATGTGTCCAGTTGACGTAAAATTCTGTTCGGTTCTAGGTCTCCCCGGGTCCGAGTTTACTCGCACATTCCCTGGAAAGTGCGTGTCTACCAGTACCTCTAGGGATTCTTCGACTGACGATGTTGACGTACCGTCAGGTTTGTTAATTAAGGATGGGCTTGTGTGCCCTTTGGCAAGGATTTTACTTAGCCTTGCCGTATCCTTTATATCTTCTAAAGCTTCACAGTAACTTTTCCAAGATTCTTTCTTGGCTTCATATACGGCTTTTTTGTATTGTTTTTGTAATTCTTTGTAAGGTGCCCATTCTTTGGACACAAAACATGTATTAAAGGACTTTCGTGCTCTCTTTCTGAGGTCACTCAGTTCCTTGGTCCACCATGGTGGATACTGTTTCTTTGAGTACGACACCTTGCATGTCTCATTGTAGGCATCTTTATTACTATACATGCTCTCGGTCTACCTGTCGAGTTAGTGTACAGTAGTGTATATCCAGGTAGTGTCAGACCAGAAACTTGCTCGTTCCGGGTCCATGGTTCTTGTAGTAGCGCAATGTCGACATCCTTCTCCCTTAGAAGGATGGACAAATTAGCTGAAGCGTGCGAGCTGCGCTTCAAGTTAATTTGCACTACTGTCGGCATTGGTGTTCGTCGGTGTGGAGTTGGGCGACTTGTCGTCGATGATCAGGTCATCCAACAACTTGTTCGTGTCGTCCACCTCCTCCAGTAGCTCATCCGGCTCGGCTAGGAAGACCTTGATCTTGGCCTTCCTGATGCCGTACCGGATTTTGAAGTCATTCTTTTCCAGCTGCGGCAGGCAACGCTGGTTTATGAGCAAAAGAAATGGCTGGCTCGTCTTCATTTCTTTTTCAGCTTTCAAGATGGCCCAGTCCTCTGTATGGACGTCTGGGTTTTGTGCTCTCAGACATTGGAGCACCCTGGCATGGTCAGTTTGCCCCAGTGGTAACCAGATGCGAGCTCTGGGTCTTCTCGGAATCTCCCTGGCGTGGACCAACCTAATCCTTAGGCCGTTCCACGTGTTGCCGATCTTGGCCACACACTTTTCCAGGAAGCTCCTCGAGAACCCGTCGTCGCACCTGATTACTCGGTGCCCTCTCACCACGTCCGAAGAGTCGAAGGAGGGAATAGGACCGCCCGGCTTGGCGACCAACATGTCAGTCACCAAGTCAGACAACTTGGCCTCTATCTCCCCCCACTTCTCTGCCAGCAGGCGCCCGTCGTCGTTGAGCTCATCAACCAGCGCCATAGCCAGACCGTCTCTGGCCACCTCGCTGAACTTCTTCGTCTGCTTAACGAAGGATGTAGCTCTGGCTTTCCCCTGAGCGTCCTTGGCCCTCTTAGGTGCGCTAGCGCTCACGTCCTGTGATCGCTCACGCTTCGCCTTCGGGGGCTGGAACGCCTCGGGGTTAGCCTTTTGGTATGCTTCGAATTCCGCTATTTCTGCCAGGAATTTCGCTTTATCAGCGGCGTCTCTCGGGTCCACCTTGCCCTCAGCCTCGTTCTTCGCAATCTTGCTTAGAATGAAGCGGGCCCTGTGTGCCCTAGCACGCCTCTTCTGATGTGTGAGCTGCGGGTTGACTACGGTGGTGCTCAACTGAGCCACACCTATGTGTGAAGTGGTTTGGGGAGTGCTAGTACTAGCGCCCCCCTCGGATATCAACGGAGCGTTGCCGACCGGGCTTGGCCTCAACAGCTCGTCTTCGTCAATATCCGACGATGCTTGAGATGCTAAGCCCTGCCTAGGCATTAGCAACTCCTCCTCGTCCATCATTGACATTGTGCGGGGTTTAGCCTCCCCCACGAGGTCCGAAGCATGGCTTTGGGAATTCATAAACATCTGCATAATCGCCCGCTTTGCTCGACCAGGCAAGCGCGGCGGGCCAGAGGGGGTTTGGGGCATTGAAGGAGGTCGACCGCGGCTTCGCCCCAAAGCCGCGGCAAGGCATCTTACGACCCAGGGTTGCCCGGCCCTGAGAAGGCTCCGTTCAAACACAGCTGGATTAACCCCTCAGCTGCGAACCTGTAAGCCAGCGGGCACGGGTCGCGTAACACGCCTGGCTTGAGGGGAGGTCTTTTTAAGACTTACCCAGGTCTCGGTAAGGAGGTGGATTCAAAGGAGTTATAGGATGGAGGATTCACAGGGAATTGCCGCTCGCATTAGCCGTACCGTAGTACGTTTCCAGGAGGTACCACGCGGAGGACCCTTTCCGAGGAGAGGGTGGTAGGTAGGTAGGTTAAAGTGGTGAGGCTCTCCACGAGCCTCCAATTAGAGCTGAGCTCCGTTTTGATCCACACCCTCTGTTTTCTGCTTGTAGCTGGTCAAGCTCAGCACCAACCCGAATCGTTAAGAAAAGTAAGGATAGCTGCAATCTTAAGCTTTCCTACTTCTCTCAGCGATTCTAGCTGGAAGGCACCGAAATGACGCATTCTCCTGTTGTTCAAGGCTGGACAGTGACAGAGCAGGTGCTCTGGTGTCTCCTGTTCTCCTATCAAATTGATATTCACCTGCGAGTCGACTTGATGCACCAGTGGCACAAGGAATATACATCAGCAAATACTATGCTGATCTTGCCTTGGTCTGATGCACCCTTACCACCCCCATTAACTTATACAATTGAAACTATCGACAAGCCTGTTAATTGTTTTAGAAACCAGATAGTAATAGATGAGGGCACCGCAGACTCAACTCGAACTTTTGTAATTTTCGGAAGCAAGACAAGGCATTTAGTACAATTTCTAAACAAAGAGACTTTACTTCGAAGAATTCGTGAAGTGGTTAAGCCGGATGTAGTGAATGCGATTCACTGCGAATTACCCGTACTAGCTTTTATTCAAAACAGTCTTATAGATGAGTTCCCAGCAACGACCTTCCGACACACTATGAAAATGGTTAGCGACATTTTTAATAAAACCAAGCAACGGGAAATTGTATCTTTAGAGCACAACAGAGCGCATAGGGCAGCACAGGAGAATGTAAAACAAATTCTTCAATACTACTTTTTCCCCAAAATGTCACAAATAGCCGCTACTTTTGTTGCTAACTGCTTGGTTTGCCAAAAAGCCAAATACGACCGCCATCCGCAAAAGCAAATCCTAGGGAGAACACCTATTCCTTCACATGTAGGCGAGACATTGCATATAGATATATTTTCTACGGACAGGAAGTACTTTTTGACATGTATTGATAAACTTTCCAAATTCGCTATTGTGCAACCCATCGGCTCTCGAACGATAATTGATTTAGAACCTGCAATTATGCAATTGATGAACTTTTTTCCCCATTCAAAGACAATATTTTGTGACAATGAACCGTCTATAAACTCCGAGTCAATCAAGTCACTTTTGAAAAATCGTTTTAATGTTGACATAGCGAACGCACCTCCACTTCATAGTACCTCAAACGGACAGGTTGAAAGGTTTCACAGCACGCTTTTAGAAATAGCTCGATGCCTGAAACTTGACAGTGGAATGAATGATACAGTCAACCTTATTCTTCAGGCGACAATCGAATACAATAACACAGTGCACTCAGTCACCAATAAAAGACCGATCGACATTATTCATTCAACTCCTCCCGAACTGGCTAACGAGATAGTAGAAATGGTTAATGAAGCTCAGGAAAAACAGCTAATAAGAGAAAATGTAACAAGACGAGACAGAACCTTTGAGGTAGGGGAAACCGTCATGGTAAAATAAAACAATCGCTTGGGAAATAAACTTACCCCACGGTATAGGGAAGAACTAATCGAAGCAGACCTCGGGACAACGGTCCTCATAAAAGGGAGGGTCGTTCATAAAGATAATTTACGCTAGGTTTAATATTTCTTTTCCTTTTGTGACCATCGCCAAGTTAGCAAAATACAAACGTGAAGTCTGGATACTAGTAAAAGAGTTTGCAAGAGTTTTTCAATTAAACATTTGTCAAATCCTACTTATTTAATCTTTAAACATTTTTTATTATTTCCGCTTCATCCTCTTTTGAAAAGTTTAAAGGTATGTGATGAATGCTAGACCCGAATGATTTGAAAAACTTAAAATCCACGCAACCAGAAATATTTCCTAAAACTACCATAGAAAATAAATGCATCAACAAACCGGTATAATGTCAGTATAGCTCACTCACCTAATTAAATTTGAATTCGAATTCCTGATAAAGGAACACTAATGTTATCAATACTCTTTTCTGATTCTGATTAACTAAATAACAAATTGAATACTTGCAATCAATAAGCGTTTTACTAATATAATTAAAAGAAATTTATTATAAAATTAGGTCCTAAACACATGTTATAATCAATTATTGCCAAAACTTTAGTATTAAAGCTGTAACTACCGCCTAAGTATAAGAGAAGACTAGAAAAGGAAATTAAGATCTAAAAATGTATTAATTGCTATAGATATAAAGATGCGGCAACCTATTTCTGCGTCAGGGTACTGAAACGACGAACTGAATAATATCTGCCATCAAACGCCATCCAGAATGCGTTCAACAAATACGGCCAACTAGTTCAACCTACATCAGCATCATCGTCGTCACAAAAAAAAAAAAAAAAAAAAAAAAAAATCTGTTGACAAAACTGATTGGGATGTATGGATACAATATTTCGCTTATTGTTTCAACACAACACTATCTGTACTTCACGAATATTGTCCATATGAACTAGAATTTGGAAAATTACCAAGACAGTTCACAGACTTTAGCAAGATAGACAGAATAGATCCCATTTATAACATGGATGACCATTCGAAAGAAGTTAAGCTAAGATTAGAAACAGCTTATAAAAGGGCCGTCGTAATTGAGTCTGGGAGAATGTTGTTAAAGGCGCCCTCTATATCCAGGATGGCGACGAGTGTGAACTCCTTTTCGTGGAGCGATTTTTCTATAATTGTGGTAAGCGAATGGAGTGCTGTCTGTCGATCTGCCTCTCCTATACGCGTGTTGAGATCCTGATAAGGATTGAGGAATATTTGTTCTTAGATGCAGACTGATGAGTCTCTCCAGCGTCTTGAGTAGAAACGAGGAGAGGCTTATCGGCCTGTAGTCCTTAGGCGTGCAATGCGATGGCTTGCCTGCCTTGGGGATGAATAGGGGAAAGGTGGCAGTTGTGGACATAGTTTTGTTTTTCGCTGATATCTTTTTAAGTGGAGCATATTATGCGGACATGTGCATATCAATAGAAAGCTAGAGACCTTAGCTAACTAGTTTTTGAATAATTACAGTGATATCTATCACTGAAAGAAAAATTTTAAAGTTTTTGTAAAATAGTCATTTTTGCCAATTTCAGATTTTGGGGGGGGTTGTGGACACCTTTATAGAATGTGCTAAAATTATAAAAGTATCAAGTTAAAAGTAATCAAATGAAGTTAAAATGGAAGTTTATTCATTTGTAAAGCAAAAAAAAAGTACTACGCATGGCATCATTCCCAATCAGAATCACAATTCGCGCATGTGAAATAGCTGGCACGCATGTCAGCACACTTCAAGTGCACTGGCCGATCACAATCATTGCAGTGAACGGAGTTTTTGGCGGTAAATTTTTTTGGCAACAAACATCGAAGAAAAGAATATAAACACCATTAAAATATATTTACTTATAAAGCTGTACTTATAATTCAATCAACGGCGATATTTTAAGATTTTCAAACAAAAAATTGGGTGTCCACAACCCCCTACATTTAAGTGTTCACAACTGCCTCAAGCAGTCGTTTTAAAATCATATGAAAAAAATTTTTATTGTGAAAATTTTGTCCAAACTCGGACTGGAATCTTTAACATAACTAAATTTCACGTCAAAAAATCGATTGCACTCACCTTCTTAATTAACACACTTCACACGGTGACACTTTTAAAAACGTGCAATAAAACTTTTGTGATTTTTTTCACCGTGAAAAAATTCATTTTTCCACCACACAAAGCAGACGCGTCCGTTCCGTTTGGTAGAAGGAACAAAACAATCGAGCTTCAATAGCGCACACATGACATTTGACAGATCCATATATCTGTCCTGTGTCAAAAGTTACACCGGGGTGTCCGCAACCCCCCCGTGTCCACTGCTGCCACCTTTACCCTACGACTTTTGAGCGGAGCCATCCAATCGGAATGACCCCTGTGTCGAGGATGATCGAGAAGATCAGTCGAAGCCAGGGTGTGGATAGCTCGGTTGCGTAGCTGAGCTGTGCAGGTATGATGCCGTCCACCCCTGGGGATTTATATGGGCTGAAGCTGTTGATTGCCCATGTAATGTTCCAATCAGTAAGAAGGTATGCCATTTCGGATGGACTCCGCCGTGTCGGGGGGTTGGGTGGGCTGCTCTGGGAAGAGCTAGCGGGGAAGTGGGCATCCAGGAGAACCCAGAGGGTTTCCTCACTGGAGGTCGTCCTGCAGTCATGTCGAGGGACTTACCGCCGATCACGCTGCTCTGCGGGCCCATCGGCTCGCCCTTACCAGTAGCGCTGGTCCCCGGATGAAGGCGCTCTGAAGAGCTCTCCTCCTCCTTCTTACACACTCGACCGATATGCGTCTTCGAGTTGGTATTTGAGGGGGGTACACCCCCTGCCGACTTTAAGGTCTGACGGCACCCTACCGTTTTGTTTTTGTTAGTTTGATTCATGTTTTTGGTCCCACGAGTATGCTGGGATGGGGATGGTCCGCCACTGTAGAGCCCGCATACCGTGGTAAGCCTAGTTAAAACTGATGGGTCGGTCGGTCCACCAGAGTCCGCATACTAACGTCCAAGAACCCCCCCTTCTCCCCGCCCGACTACCATTCGTCAGCATCCTCAGCAGAGACATGACTTACTGGTACCTGCTTCCAGCCGCCCTTACGGGGAGAGTATAGTCGCACTTCCAACGGTACGAACAGATGGCAGGTTATTTCTCACCCGTTAGTCCGCCTGTCCGCCCGCTGGCTGACGGCCAAAAAAGAAATAAGAAGGAAATAAAATATCATTCTGAAATTAAAACTCAACGAACAAAGACGTGTTATTATTCCAACCTCCACAATTTTATCGGACTTACACTTAACTGGCGCAATCGGCAGACCTCAGGCCGAAGGACGGGTTCAGCAAGGACGCGAGAAGGTCAAGGAATTAAAGGATTCGTGGAAACCTGATAAGATGATGATAAAGATAATATTAATTATAATATCAATGTAGGGAAAGGCAAAGTGAAGTGAGTGCAATGGAGGTGGCGATAATAAAGAAATCGCAGGGCAAAAAAAGTAAAATAAAATTTTCCAAGCAATGGCAACAGTAAAAAAAAAAAACAAGTACAAATAATAAGTAAAAACAAGAAAGAAAACTAACTTTGGCATGCCGAAGTTTAAATACCCTTGCAGTAAGTAAGACTTTTTCGTTTTCTCGGGTACTCACATAAATGTTGCGAACAAACTAAATGAATTTGTATATATATTCCTATGGCAGCTATATGATAAAGTGCTCCGATTTCGATAAAATTAAAACCGAAATTCTAAAATATTACAAAATGGCCCTGTCTAAAATATGTTAAAAATTGCCCAAGTTAAAATTTTGTTTCTCAAAAATTTCCGATTGTTCCTATGGCAGCTAAATCATATAGTCGTCTGATCCGGCCCGTTCCGACATATATAGTAGTGAGAGCATATAGGAGAGCATTTAAAACTATCTGCAAAGTTTCATTCAGATAGCTTTAAAACTGAGAGACTAGTTTGCGTAGAAACGGACGGACAGATGGACAGACGGACATGGCTAGATCGACTCGGCTGTTGATGCTGATCAAGAATATATATAGTTTATAGGGTCGGAAATGTCTCCTTCACTGCGTTGCAAATTTCTGACTAACATTATAATACCCTGCAAGGGTATAATAATAAAGCAAGAAATAAAGAAAACAAATGAGTGAAACATATATAGTTGTGGTGCAAACCAAATGTGGAGATTTAAATAAAATTATTAAAAGAGTTAAGGAGAAACGGTATGCATTAGAAGAACTTGGTTCGAAAAGCGAATGAGCGGTCGCGGCTCGATGGCAACCTCCCGAATGTGCACCGAACTTCTACTACAACCGCCCACTTCATTCGGTATGACAGCGGCTGACGCTCGTTTGCTCTGGCGTGCCGCTTCTGCACATCGAACCGTCGACAACCGACGCCGTTCGATGTCGGTCGGTCGTCTGATCGAGCCGGTCGTGGGGGCATTAGGTTCGGTTCGACCGTTTCCCCTTATCGTGTCACAGGATCGAACCTTGTATACAAGTTCAGGGGCGGATTAAAAGGCGATGGGGTGCCTGAAGAATATTAGAATAATTGAACAATTCGGCTCGATCGCATGTATTAGGCAGGGCACTGCACTATGGGGAAAATAAGCACTTTTTCTGGCATTTGCATGTTTTTTAAAAGTTAACACAAATTTGCTGTTAATGCATTAAGAAATCATCAGACTGTAATGGCCCAAACTCAAAATGTTAAATTTGACACCGCCATGTGAGAATAACAGCTGTTAAGTCGGCTGTTACAATCGAAAGCTCGTGCGGCTATGTTTTGTAAATTTTTTCACTGTGTTTTGTTTTAATATTTTGGTGACTTAAGACAATTAGAAGAAAATTAAGTCATAAACATTAATCTCGCAGGTTTGCACTATGTGTTTAATATAAAAAATTGTTCAAATTGTGCGCATGTATACTAATATTTTGTCGTTTTTTAATCGCTTCTAAAGCTGAATTTTTATAAACAAATTTCAACTTTGGGAAGGATTGTCTAAAAGAGTTTAGAATTAGTTATGTGTTTGTCCAAGTGTTTATTGTAGCGTTGTCAATTCTGAGTTAGCTGGTATTTGTATGAATGTCCTCTTTTTCCCCCTTTTGGTGCAATTAGCACTTCTATTAGGTAACCTCACTTTTTCCAACGTAAATTTGTTTGCTGTGTGGAGGCACGAACGAGAGAAGGCAATTCAATGATATTTTGAACTGTTTGCGTGCAATAATGTGGATGAAAATATTTTAAAAGTAAAAAAACACAAATTTTGCAACAATTTGCATTATAATTGGCTTAAATGTAATAGTACTTATAAAAACTTAGAAAAAAAACCTTCACAATGGATTTGGATACTACAACTTTGCCTTTAAACAAAAAGTAAGAGACCAGTTGAACGGCCACTTCTTCCATTTGAATCGAAAGGTGAAAGGGCTCAAAGACTGCAGGCAGCGGAACTATGCAAACTCCAAAATAATTATGTTTTCTTGCTTGTTAATGCAGGGAAGGATTCCCAAAGCCCATTGATAAGCTTAAAGATGCGTCCAAAGATAAAGCATTGGCATTCATTTTGGATCAAGGACCAAGGAGCAGTATTGTGCTATCCGAGATGCCATTTGTAAGAGAAATGTGGATATTTAGAAATTTAATAAAAAACTGGTTTTTCATAATTTTGGGGCGGAAGGGGGCGTGGCGAAACTCCTATCTGTAACGTAAACACTTTTAGGTGACTGAATTTTGAAAGTATATATAAAAAAAATTCACGAAAAATAATATTTTTTCGATTTTTTGGGTGAAAGGGGCACGCCCATTTTTCTAAAATAGCTTTTTATGGTCTACAGCAACATAATAAAAAAAACCGCAGTGAAATATCTCTTTTGGTTAACTTACAATAATAAATGCCAGTCAAAGTGGGTATTTTCCCCATAGTGCACTGTGCAGGACAGGGCGGCTGCCTATCATGAGGGTGAGACCAATTGATTACAAGGATAGGGTGTAGCCATTCACATGTATTGGGGGGGCGCACTGCAACGCGCAGGTCGGCTGCCTAGCGTAGGGTTATGCAAGTTAAAAACTGAAAGAGCGCTCAATATATTTGAATCAGCAGCTACATAGTTTACGTTTATAATACCCTAGCAACTAAGTAGCTTCACACAAACAATGCTGATGCGCCCCAACTGAGTTCAGCGCTCCGCGCTAAGAACGGTCAGCAGCGGCAATTGGACACACAGTATCAGGGGTACCGAACTGCGCTGCATAAATGCTGAGTCGGCTTGCCGACCATGGGTTTATGGCGTGATGCATTGGAGCTAGGGTAAATTCATATTTTCTCGATTCTTTGTATTCAGTTTTAAGCTAGCACTTTAACAATAAAGAACAGCTACTCCGGCACTTGGCCGTAAGAATACCATTTGTTTAATTTGAACATTATCGCTGAGCCAGAAGGCCAGCGATCGACCAAGGGGGCTAAGTCACGCCCTCCATCCTAATCTCCATAAGAAGTCATCACTCTCTGGCTTAGCAGCCGGACACACCGAGGACTCAGGAGGAAGACATTCCCAGCGTCTGGAGACGCAGAAGACATCCGGACCGGAGGAATAGTCTGATTGGCGCCCGATTAAGAACCTAGTATCTTAACAGGGTAGTTAAGAAGAGAAACCATGGAAGTTTGATAAGTGAATTTAATTCGGCAACCTTCAGCAATTGATTATTAAATAAATAAAGGAGCTAACAACTTTTTTTGCATGCTTTTAGGAAGTAATCTTTTCCATTGCATACTTTTACCAAGAGTAAATTCTACAGCATACCCTAAGTTACTGTGAGCTATTGCTGCCCAAAGGAATAAAATAATAAAAAATAAATAAGAGAAAATTATTCCTTTGCGCAAACCTTTTCTTTTGAGGAAAAAGTTTTTTCGTCGACTTCTTTTTCTCGCGCACGTAAGTAGCGCCGCCTCGCGAAAACCGATCAACTGTGCTCGGAAAGAATTAATTGTGTAGTGCCAACCAATGGTCAATGAGTTGGGTATAGGCATATAGAGATATCAAGGTCGAGTACGATAGTGACAACGGGTGGCATTTAGAATCAGAAGGCTTTCGTCCTACTACGACAGATAACATTACAGACATGGACGCTTCCCAGTTTCAGGCAATTATATCTGGAGCCGTTAGCCAGGCTTTAGCCGAGCAAGAAACTAGATTGAAGCAGGCGTTCCAGTCACAGTTAGAAGAGGTGAAACAACAAATGCAAAACTTGCCCGTGGAAGCACTACAAGTGGAAGCTTACCAAAAAATAACCGTAGAACCAAGCATTCGATGTGAAGTCAAGCTTGACATTGTTAAGATCATGCCAGATTTTACGGGAGAACAAGAAGACTATGTGTCATGGCGACAGTCAGCCGTAGACGCATACGAAATTTTCAAACCGTATCACGGTAGCGAGGTACACTACCAGGCAGTTTCGATCATCAGAAATAAAATCAGGGGATCGGCAAGAGGGCTTCTATTTGCCCATAACACAGTCTTGAATTTCGATGCCATTATTGCTCAATTAGACTGCACTTACGCGGACAAAACGTCGTTGCGGGTCCTTAGACAGGGACTTAAAAATATTAGGCAAGGAGAACTTAGCCTAATGCAATACTACGACGACGTAGAAAAACGATTAACGTTAATAACTGTTTGAAGGGGGGCCGATCTCGGTTTCCAAAATAAGCAGCGATCACGTAGATGATGAAAATGCAGGAAAACTCCCACGGCACAAAACGAAATAAGTCCGACGAAGGGAATCGGCGGCACCAGAGAAAAAGAACAAGAGGAGGGGGCGTCGTGGGAATTCAATGTTTTTTCTGCGCATTCATACATGGAACTAAACTAGCTTACAAAGTAGCGTCGCGCTCCCGCCCGCTTAACTCCGCTTAAGCGAGTACGGGAGAGCGACGAAACCCGAGCCCGAACTCCAGAGCGTAAGCCCACAAGAGGGGCGAGAGCGGACGGGAGCGAAAGCTCTGTCCGTAAAAGCGGCACAGTGGCCCCTCGCATAAACATTCCGCCCCCCCTGGCAAGCACCCGGGTTGCAACATGGGTCTTGTTACGGTTGGTGGCAGGCTCCGGACACCACCCATCCAAAAACGGTGCTCTGAGCCACCGGCAGTCCTTCCTGGATCTTCATGAAGCCGGATTGCATCACTCGCGGATACATATCCGCGCCTAGGACCACGGAGATGGTCGCGGGTAGGTAAAAACGCTCATCAGCCAGGGTAACGTCCCGGACTGGAGTGCGAATGCGCACGTGGGGTTCAACTTTAAATACGACCTCGAACCGGACACTCCTGTCTTGTCTGGAGCCCACGGTGGCCGCACACACCTGCTCATCCCCAACTCTAGTCGTTGGCAGTCGGAAAGCGGTTGTCAGCGACGCGTCTATGCAGCTCGCGGGAGTGCACGGGTCGATAAGCACCGCCGTGTCGAAGACCTGCGTCCCTGTATGGATCCGTACCAGCGCAGTCGGTAGCAGGTTCACGTTTGCCGCTGCAACAGCGACGACAGTGAGGGAGCGGTGGCCACGCTCTGCGGGCTCCTCGGACGGGTGGCGGAAAAATGCCCATGCGCGGCGGACGGCTGCTGATGAGTCCTCAAAGCACGCTGTGGTGTGACGGCCGAGGACCGAGGAGCGGCGGACGAGCGGCTAACGAACGCCGCGGAGCGGCGGATGAGGCCCGACGAACAGCTGGGGAACGCCGTGGAGGGGCGGATGAGGGCCTACGAACGGCTGGGGACCGCCGTGGAGTGGCGGACGACGGGCGAAGGGCAGCTGAAGAGTGGGGAGTGGTTCCGCGACCGGCGACCCTCCTGACGCGGCGGGCGCGAAACCGACGGCTGCTCGAAAAGATGCAGCAACGTATGATGATCCTGGCCGCACGTTTTGCAACAGTCTCCTTAAGCGAAGAAATCGGCGACACTTCCGTAACGGATGGATCCCAGTGCAGACTCGGCATCGGTAGGAGTTAGTACCTCGAGTACATCTGCTCTCCAGTGCGATGGCGCTCCGTGGACGTGGAGACATCGTGCTTGATATGTCTAGCGGAATAGGATGAAAAAGAAACGTGGCAATCAGTACTGGTAAAAAAGTACGAATTGGACAACTACAACACAGCACAGTGACGTGGAACTTTGGACTGGACGGGCGACTGGTTATTGCGAGCCGGCCGATGCTTCCATCGGAAGAAGCACGACCTTGGCGATGGGACGTTTGACGAGCGCAGTGCGGGTATCGACCCGGTACTCTTCCTTCCATCGCAGTTGAAATTGCTGCTGGAGAGCTTTCAGATGTTGCCAGCGGTTTATAATGGTAGTGGTATCCCACGATCAGGTTCAACTATTGCAAGGAGAGGGCCTCCAACAAGAAAGTGCCCAGGCATTGGCACAAGCGAACGCGAATTCAAGCACTCTTCGATCCTAGCCAGAAGCGTAGACAGCTCTTCGAATGTGTATTACCTCGTGGCAGTAGACTTGTAGAACAAGGTTTTGAAGCTCTTAACGCCTGCCCTCCCATGTGGGGGCTCCCGGAGGGATGAAATCCCAAAGCAGCTGCTGGTGACTACAGGCACTCGTCACAGCCCCCTTGAGAGCCTGAAAGAAATCGCGGGAGAGTAGGCTAGCCGCACCCACGAAGGTCTTTCCATTGTCCGACTGAACTTGACGGGGGCATCCTCTTCGGGACACGAAACGGGCGAAAGCGGCGAGAAATTTTTCAGTCGTGAGGTCGGAGGTCGGCTCTAAATGGATGGCCTTGGTGGAGAAGCACACGAATACCAACACATACCCTTTTGTAATAAGGCAGGCTCGTCCCGTATAGTTCTTGATGTCAAAGGGTCTAGCATAGTCCATGCCGGTGTGTGTGAAGGGACGCGAGAAGGACGTCCGATCTTTGGGTAGTTATCCCATGAGTTGAGTTTCCAACTTCTTTTTGTGAATAACGCATACCTTGCAGGAATGGATAACGGACTTGATCAAATTCGTCACTTTCGGAATCCAAAATTTGGAACGGATTAGACGGATCATCAACTGATTACCGCCGTGCAGCGTTATGCGATGAGTAAAATGGACGAGGAGACGAGACAGGTGGCAGTTGTATGGAAGGATTACCGGATGCCGTTCGTCATATTGGAGAAGTTCGGAGGCTGTAACCCGGCCGGAAGCTCTTATGAGCCCTTGAGAATCCAGAAACGGGTTCAAGTTTGGAATCGGACTGCCTGCTGGCACTGGACGCTTTTGGCTTAAACAGCCAATCTCAAGGATGAAATGCCTGCGTTGCGTGATGGAAATTAGGAGGCGTTCGGCAGTCGCAATCTCAATAGAAATCAAGTGTTTTTAAAACGAAGTCTTGGCCTCTCGCGAGCTCTGGATGAAGCGCCGAACATAAGCGTGGACTCGCAACGCCTTGTCAAAGGCGGAAAAACGCTCAAGAATATCTTCCGGCGGGGCCTTCGTAACATAGACCTTAACCGCTCGCTTCTCGAGTTCAGTCTCGGGGGAGTCATTGCCTTGAATGGGCCACTCAGACGCGGCCATTGCAGCCATGCAGGACCATGCCACCACAACTGACTGTCCGCGAGGTCTTGCAGCCCTACCCACCGGCTAGCGAGATCTGCCGGATTATGCTCGGACAGGACATGTGCCTGTTTCTCCACTTCCATGCACTGAGTGATCTTTGTCAACCGATTTGCCACGAATGTTGTCCAGTGGCATGCCGGCCTGTGCAACCAGGCGAGAACAATAGTCGAGTCCGTCCAACAATGGAGGGCGGACGCAGGCCTGGGCATCTTTGGAAGAATGGCATTGGCCGTCTCGGACAACAGGACGGCTCCGCACAACTCCAGCCTCGGGAGTGAAACCGTCTTGACTGGGGCCACCCGCGTTTTTGCCGTTAGCAAGTTTACCGCTACCGTGGACCCCACCTCAACTCGAACGTAAATGGCGGCGCCTTATGCGGGGCTTCGCAGAAGGGAGGACATCGTCCCAGCCCAGATCCTGGAGCCAAAAGTCCTGCATCCGGCTGGATCGAACAACTTGGCAATTTGGGAAAGGACCTGACGCTTCGAGAACGATGATCCCAGGGTCAATTCTGGCGGAATGAAGAAGAACTCATCAGACGTAGCCTTCCAACGCACGCTGAGAGTCTTGGCCGTGCTTTCTACGACGATTTCGAGGAAATCAGCCCGAAGGAGATTGTCAGGCTGGATATTTGCCAAAATCGCCTTGCTATTGGACGTCCATTTCCTAAGTGGGAACCCTGCCGAACCCAGGGCCCCCTCGAGCTCTTGGATAGCTGCCTGCGCCTCCGACTTTGAGTCTGCCCCAGCGAGCACGTCGTCGACGTACATGAAATGTCGGATGATTTGACTAGCCTGCGGATACCTCAACTCTTCGTCCTTGGCGAGCTGTTGCAGGACGCGTATTGCCTGGAATGGGGCACAGTTGATCCCGAAGGTCACCGTCTTTAACTCGTAGTCGCGGATTTCCCCGTTGGGGTTGCGAAACAGAATGCGCTGGAGCGGAGTGTGCCGGGGGTCTACTCAAATTTGCTGATACATCTTCACGATGGCGGCGTCGAAAACGAACCTGAAGTATCGCCACTTCAAGATCTGAATCGTCAGGTCGGACTGTAAGACTGGGCCCGCGAATAGAATGTCATTTAGACTGGTCCCGCTTGCGGAACTACACGTCGTAGGAACCTCGGTCATGTGTCCTAAGTCGAGGTACTCTTGGATCACAGCGTCATACCGGGCTTTGAGGAGAGGATCTCTTTTCAGGTGCTGCTCGTTGCGGAGGAAATGAGCTAGAGCGAAGGACCGTAAAGCTGCTAGCTCGGAACCCTTGTGCTCGGGGTCACGCAAGGGGAGCGTCACAACATATTTGCCACGATGGTCCCTTTTGGTGGTTTTTACAAAATTTTGTTCGCAAAACGAATCAGCCTCGGGGACGATCTGAGTGGGCACTTCCTCCACCTCCCAGAATTTAGTAAGGAGCTGATCCAGGGAGTTTTCGAAGCGACATGTAACTCGCGTGGAGAAGGCAGACACACTGCGGGGCCCTGTCGAGTGGATTGGGCCTGTCAACACCGACCCGAAAATGGTTTCCTGGCCGAGAAGCGAACCGCAAACCGCAAACCGTTTTGGAGTTGCCGAGGAGGACCGAAGGAAAAATATCTGCTCCTATTAAGACATCGATCTGGGAGCTCTCGAAGAACTTGGGGTCCGCAAGGTGGACGTCAGGGAGGTCCTTAAGAAGATCCCGTGGGATCGGATACGACGGCAGATTACTGGCCAGCTGCGGAAGAACATAAGCTGTAGTGCCTACTTGTAGTGTCTACTCACCCCAGGTTGGAATTTCGGCCTTGTTGTGGACTGTTTGCTCCCACATGGAAAGCGTGATCTTGGGAAGCTTTAACGAAACCATATATACCAGGAGACAATCCCAAGCTTCGACATTAATGGAGGACATGCGTAAGGCAGTGAGGCTCCCGCCCCCTTAACTCCGCTTAAGCGAGCACGGGAGAGCTCCGGAGCGCGAGAGCGTAAGCCCACAAGAGGGGCGAGAGCGGACGGGAGCGAAAGCTCTGTCCGCAGAGGCGTCACAGTGGCCTCTCGCATAAACAATAACGAATAAGATCGTTGACACAAGAACCGGACAGTACCATTCTCTTTAATAATGAAAGTAGAGAGGATGCTCTCCATGCATTTATTGCTGGTCTTAGGAAACCCTTGAGGGCCATAGTCTTGCCAGCGCAGCCCAAGGATTTGCCCTCAGCTTTGGCTTTAGCTAGGGAATCCGACGCTACCATAGAGCGCACTACCTTTGCTGCCACATATGCAAAGGCTTTGGAGGACAAGGCACTCACCTATGAGAACCGAAAGAATCAAAACCGCTCAAGGGAGCCGCAGGAAAAAGTAGACAAGGGAAAAACCCTCATTTCTACAAAAACAGAATAAGCCCCAGAAAACGGGCAGCTACCATAACCAGTCGCCAGAGCCTAAGGGGTTAGGCTCCACCATGACTCAACATAAGCAGCCGACTTCCTTTGGAAGCGGTCAGCCTACAAATACCAAGGCCGAAAGTGCTCGGGGCCATAAAAGATTTGGCTCCGCACGTATGACTGGTCAAAGGCGTCAGAGATTGCAAAACACCATGCAACAGGCTGACGATAAAAATGACAGCGAATATGAAGGCGCGGCCGCAGCGGCCGTTACCGAGATAAACGAGGAGTCTGACAAAAAAGATCAGATCACAGTTAGTTCAATTCATGGTTCTAACAGAGTTCACCAGAAATGTTAAATGAATATTTTTGGAAAAATATCTTCGTTCCTTATTTTAAACGGGCTGACATCATTCGATGGTATTGTTGGATTTGACCTCCTAGCTCAAGTGGGAGCAAAACTCGACGCAGAGAAAGGTACAATAAATTATGGTTTTGTTTCTGAAAAGCTTCAACATCATAATTGCGACAACGTAAATTGTAAACAAAGTAAACAAATTGTTATAGAAGAAGCACGATTTCGACTAAAGCGAAGCTTGGTGTTGTAAAACTCGCCACTTAATCAATTTCGCCGACAAAAGCACCATTTTGGAAATGCTGAAAGAGGTCGTGAACCCCGAAGTCGTAAAAGCGATACACTGCGATCTACCCACCCTGGCAAGCTTTCAACATGACATAATTGCTCATTTCCCGGCTACGCAGTTTCGATATTGTAAGAATATTGTGATAGACGTTACCAATAGAAACGAGCAGTTGGAAATTATCACGACAGAACACAATCGTGCACACAGGGCGGCTCAGGGGAATACCAAGCAAGTCCTCTGCGATTACTATTTCCCCAAAATGAGCAGCCTAGCAAAGCAAGTGGTTGCAAATTGCAAAATATGCACCAAAGCCAAATAAGAAACAGGAGTTCGGGGAAACACCCATACCAAGTTATATCGGCGAAATGTTGCACATTGATGCAGTGTCCTCTTTACAATAAAGTTGTAACACCGGCTTTATGATATAAGTATAGTTTAGTTTTTTTCTGCGGAAATACACGTCTGCTCGAGTCGAGGAGTTACCCGATTATTAAGTAGATATTTTATAGAGAGGAGTCAGAGACTAATAGGCCAGGCCACTTCGAGTAACTCTGGCCACTCGACCAACATAACCGGATCCCACATTGATATCTTCTCAACCGATAACAAGCAATTCTTAACATGCGTTGACAAGTTCTCGAAGTTTGCAATAGTGCAACCAGCGCTGTCCAGAACAATAGTGGACACACACACACAGCTCCCCTGCTTCAAATTCGTAATTTTGTTCCCCAAAATCAGAACAATATATTGCTACAATGAAGCCGCCTTCAATTCGTTAACTATCATTTCGTCAAACGGTCAAGTGGAACGATTCCACAGCACCTTGAAAGAAATAGGCAGGTGTCTTAAGCTTGACAAAAAAATCAGCGATACTGCAAACTAATCCTGAGGGCAACGATAGAATATAATAAGACCCTACATTCTGTCACTCAGGAGAAACCGGTCGAGATCCTCCACACGGGTTCCGGTGATCGCTGCCTAGGCATTAAAGACAGGTTGATAAAGGCCCAGCAAAACAACATTTTCCAGCTAGGAAAACCCGTGTTTTTGAGGTAGGAGACGAGGTTTTTGTCAAAAACAATAAAAGGTTAGGAAACAAGCTAACTCCGTTGTGCACAGAACAAAAAGTGCAGGCAGACCTGGGAACGTCTGTTCTTATTAAGGGGAGGGTGGTCCACAAGGACAACCTAAAATAAAGATTCCCACTTTTAGTTTGCTTATACCATATTCTTTAACAGTAAGCCAGATTTAAGTAAATACGCCGTGATCTCATTCTACGTTTGGATTCATAACGCTCATCACCCTGGCAGTGGCAAGTGCACGGATTACCGACTTTTCTCACGCCAAATACATTCCCGTCGTAGATGGAGATGTACTGGTTTTTGAACATCGTGACTGCCTGAGGCACTCGAGCAACCTATCTGAATTTATTAGCATGGTAGATGTGACAGCAAAATTTGTCGAATCTTTTCCATAGTCGCATATGCGCAAATTATTAGATGTTGATACAGATCTTCTTAGAAACTTGTTGACCGTTCTAAAAATATACCACCGAATTGCAAGAAGTTTAGACTTCTTGGGTACAGCTCTTAAGGTAGTTGCGGAAACTCCTGCCACCTCAGATTTCCTAAAAGTCAAAATGACAGAAGCTCAGCTAGTAGACTCAAACTCCAGGCAGATTAACATAAACTCCGAAACTCAAAAACAGATAAACAAGCTGACCGACACCATTAACAAAATTATTAAAGCCCGAAATAACGATTTGGTTGACACCCCGCATCTGTACGAGGCACTACCTAGCGAGAAATAGAATGCTGACAACAGAGATACAAAATTTAATTCTCACTGTAACATTGGTTACGGGGTTATATACACTTGCGCGCGAGGAAAAATAGGCTTTTTTACGATTTTTTTTTTTTTTAATAACAACACAACTTTTCTTAAAACACTCAATGTATATTTATTTATGCACTTCGTGAGATGTTTCATGAATTTTTTCAAAAGAAAATATTTATATTAGTAGTTACAGTAGCCATTATGCAAAAACACAATTTTCCCAACATTGTCCGCGGTGACCACGATTACTAAGGAACCGTTAACTCGGTCAGTCTGAAATTTTGCAGGCTTATTAACAACAATATTAGCCTCGTGTACCCAGTATCACATTATCAAGTAATTCTACGACTCAACGAAGATACTTTGGCAGAATGTGAAGAAGACACCTTTTCTGTCACCGAGTGCTTGGAGACCACGCACAACACCTTCTGCGAGCAGCCTCGACGCGCCCGCTCGCTCCATGCGGGAAACACAGCTCAATGCCATACTCAACCCAGCCACCTGAGGGCAGTAATGCCTATAGCTGACGGATTAACGAGGCAACAGCCCGCGTCAGCACGGACGGCGGCCCAGAGGTGCTCGTCAAAGGAACGCATCTGGTAACCTTCGAACGATCAGCTACCATCAACGGAACGGAGTTCGTAAAATTCTGAAAAACAATAGACAAGTACTACGCAATAGTACGATCACCACATCCTTTTTTTGGCATTAAGGAGAAAGCGAGCCTCCGTCGAGATACAACAAACCATCGATAAGCTTAATATAACCGAGGACGGTCATAATCTGAGGGGGGAGCAGTTAACAACTGAAAGTGCTCTCAATTTATTTAAGTCAGCAGCTATATAGTTTACGTTTATAATACCCTAGCAACTAAGTAGCTTCACACAAACAATGCTGATGCGCCCCAACTAAGTTTAGCGCTCCGCGCTAAGAACGGTCAGCAGCGGCAATTGGACACACAGTATCAGGGGTACCGAACTGCGCTGCATAAATGCTGAGTCGGCTTGCCGACCATGGGTTTATGGCGTGATGCATTGGAGCTAGGGTAAATTCATATTTTCCCGATTCTTTGTATTCAGTTTTAAGCTAGCACTTTAACAATAAAGAACAGCTACTCCGGCACTTAACCGTAAGAATACCATTTGTTTAATTTGAACATTATCTCTGAGCCAGAAGGCCAGCGATCGACCATGGGGGCTAAGTCACGCCCTCCATCCTAATCTCCATAAGAAGTCATCACTCTCTGGCTTAGCAGCCGGACACACCGAGGACTCAGGAGGAAGACATTCTCAGCGTCTGGAGACGCAGAAAACATCCGGACCGGAGGAATAATCTAATTTGCATAGATATATTCGACAAAATTAACAAAGAGAGTAAAGTGAAATTAAATGACGAAGAAATTAGCGACCCAACCATTCACATGTATTGGGCGGCGCACTGTAACACACAGGGCGGCTGCCTAGCATAGGGATGGTTAGGAGTGAGCTGTGCACAGTACTACGAGCCAGGGGAAACACCGGGCTACATTGACTGTCCGCATTTAGTTCCGAGGCTGTATCGCACAGCCAAGGGGCTAGCTTTAGCATGTAAGGTGTTAGGTAAAGAATACACGATACCGTGGCATAGACCGTCTGCAATTGGTTGTGAAGCTGTATCGCACAGCTAAACAATTGGCTTCGGCATGCAGGTATTGATAAATTAAATAAATTAAATTAATTAAATAAAATTAAATTAATTAAATTAATTACGTTAATTAAATTAATTACATTAATTGAATTAATTATATTAAATTAATTTAATAAGTATAAATAAATATTAATAAATTAAATAAATTAAATGAATTAAATAAATAAAATACTATAAGCAAATACATAAATAAATAGAATACAGTTGAACTGGAGTGGGCGGAGTTCTTGCCAAAAGGTCGTACGGCCGCTGGAATGGCTCGTGGTCGCTGGGTGGAGTTGATGAAGTGCTGCTGTTGTTGGGGGCCCGAAGTAATAAATAGGCGTCGGGTGGCTTCACTTTGACTTCACTTTATTGCACTTCTTGTAGTGGACAATGCTTGCTTAAGATTAACTTATACCTAACAATAGAAAAGCCGCGGGACCGCGGAGTGGTGAACTTGGTGAAAGGAGGGAGAGCGCGAGGAGAGCAAGAGAAGAGCCGCAGCGAAAGCTTTAGCGCGAGCGCTGGCCGCTCACACTGCCGCTCAATAGTTCGCGCCCTTCTGGCGTGAACATTCTCCCCCCTGCGTAGGCAAAGGACTCATCGGCCGGATGGCCAGCAGGATCGGCGTCATCATTCACGACAAGCTCCGGAAACGGTCCATCCGAAGACGGTGCTTTGAGCGACGGGCAACCCATCATCGAGCTTTAGGAACCTCGGTTGGATCAGATTCGCATAAACAATTGACCCCAACACGAGGAGATGGTTGCCGGCCGGTGGAAGCGGTCGTCCGCAAGACGAATATCATTGAATTTGGCCCTTGCAGCGTTGCTCAGCGCTCGAATGGGTGTCCGGATCCTCAGGCTGGGGTCGACCTTCAGGACGACATCGAGCTGGAAGCAGTTTGTTCGGGACCGGAGAGTCACCGAGCAAACCTCGTCGTCTCCTAGCCGGGTGGTAGGCAGCCGGAACGCAGACGCCAACGACCGATCGATGCTGCTCACCGGCATGCATGGGTCGATCATGGCGCCGGTCTCGAAGGTCCTCTAGCCCGTGTCTAGGACGACAATGGCTGTCGGCAGAATGTGGACAGCCTTCTGCTGCGGCCACGTTGCCACTGACGGGGACGGGACGGAGACCTTCGGCTGCGGGCGATCGTTGGCGACTGGGGCTGGCGACGGTGACCGGGAAATGGACATCGCGTCCGGACGGGGTGCAGCGGGCTGGCGCCCTCTGCGTGTCGGAGGTGGCAGTGCGGATCCTCTTGGAGCGGAGCGGGGTTCCTCGTGTATGTGGAGTAGAGTGTGGTGGTTCCCTCCACACTTCTTGCATCCTTCTTGGCTGCGGCAGTCTCCTCCTGAGTGCTCATGGGTGAGGCAGTTCGAGCGCTGCTCGAAGGCGCTTTTCAACGCTCAGTTTATGGAACCTCTTGCACTTCTGAAGAGGATGGATTCCCGGGCAGACCCGGCAGCGGTAGGATTGAATACCTCGAGTACGTCTGCGCTCCGCGGAGTTGGTGGAACGAGGACGAGGAGCCATGGCGACGAGGAGGAAGCTGTCTGTCCACTTTGGACCCCGGAATGGGGGAGGAGCCCTAATCCCTCGGAACGGAGGACTCTTGGTCTTCCGCAGGCAGGAGAATGACCTTGTGGACAGGGCGCTTAATTGTGACGCGAGACGTACGGATCTCGACGACACGAATGCGGTCATCGGCTCCAGGAAAGGCAGAAACTATTCTGCCGAGCCAACATTCGTTTGATGGTAGATTGTCCTCCTTGACGACAACCATATCATCGACTTGCTGATTCCTGGTCGGAAAATGTCATTTATTGCGTTTGTGGAGTTCTTTGAGATACTCCTCTTTCCACCGTGCACTAAACTGCTGATGTTGAGCCTTGAGATGTTGCCATCGATTCAATATCAACTTGGCTTCGCCCTTTATCTCGGGCTTAGCCGTGGAAAGCAACGGCCCTCCGATAAGGAAATGGCCTGGTGTTAGGGCCAGCAAATCTGAGGGATCTTCGGACATAGGGGAGAGGGGTGTGGAATTGAGGCAGGCCTCGATCTTAGCGAGAAGCGTTGCCAGCTCCTCAAACGTATATTTGCGGGCGGACGTCGACTTTTAGAAAAGGGTTTTGAAACTTTTCACCCCCGCTTCCCATAGACCCCCCATATGTGGAGCCCCTGGTGGGATGAACCGCCATACGAGTCCCTGATGGCTATATGCATCAGTCACGGACTCTTTGATGGCTTGGAGAAAGTCCCTGGAAATCAAAGTGGCTGCCCCCACAAAGGTCTTGCCATTATCGGAATGAACCCGCTTAGGACAACCGCGTCTCGCTACGAAACGAGCAAAGGCCGCTAGGAATTTTTCGGTTGTCAGGTCGGAAGTGGGTTCCAAATGAATTTAATCTGGTGAGTAAATTGGATGAGAAGGCGCGACAGTCTGCAGTCGTAGGGAAGAATGATCGGATGGTGTTCATCATATTGTAGGGCTTTGGAGGCAGTGAGGCGGCCACAGGCCCTTAAAAGGCCGTGTCGGTCAATGAAAGGAAACAGGTTCAGCAACGGACTCGACACTGGAAGAGGCCTTTTTTCTGCCAGATGCTTCAGCTCTTGGCTGTATGCTCTGCGCTGCACCATGGAGATCAGAGTTCTTTCTGCATCTCGGATTTCTTCACTAGTGGGTTGTGAGTTGGACGAGAGCGAACCCTTGCGGCAACTTTTCAGGAAGCGCTGAACATAGGCCAGAACTCGTAGCACCTTGTCCAGTTTGGAGAAACGTTCGAGGAAGTCGATAGAAGGGGCCTTGACAAAATGCACTTTGACCGCGCGCTGCTCCAGCTCTGTAACTGGAAGAGTATCGTTTTGCGCTGGCCATACCTCTCGTGGCCCTTGCAGCCACTCTGGTCCGTGCCACCAGAGTGGATTCCCTGCCAATTCATTTAGGGATACGCCTCGACTGGCTAGATCGGCGGAGTTTTGTTCAGATCGAACGTGTGCCCAACAGTCGACTGGTGTCGCCTGAGTGATCTTGGCAACTCTGTTGGCCACAAATGTGTCCCAGTTGCAAGCAGGTTTCCTTAACCAGGCTAGAACAATAGTGAATCTGTCCAGCAGCGGATATCTGAACTGGCGGTTGGCATATGCGGAAGGATTGCTGTCACCATTTCGGTTAACAAGACGGCACCACAGAGCTCCAGCCGGGGAAGAGACACGGTTTTCACTGGAGCCACTCGTGTCTTGGCTGTAAGCAGGCGAGTCAAGACTTCTTGCCCTATCTCGACACGGACGTAGATAGCCGCTCCATAGGCTTTTTGAGACGAATCACAGAATCCGTGGTGCTCTATGGTTACCTCAGGCTGCTACCAGACCCATCTCGGGACGCGGATCTGGTTAAGGTCGGAATACTCATCTAAGAACGATTGCCACCTGTGACTCATTTCGGTGGGAAGCTTATCGTCCCAGCCCAAGTCCTGCAACCATATCTCCTGCATAAATATTTTGGAACGGATAATGAACGAAGCGAGCAACCCGGCAGGATCGAACAACCTTGCGATTTGGGACATAACTTCTCGCGTAGTATAGGAGGGTTCCAACGCTATTTCAGGAGGGACGAAATAGAATTCGTCGGACTTTGCCCTCCACCGAATACCGAGCGTCTTGGCCGTGCTTTCGGCATCGATGTCGAGGAACTCGGAATGAAGGAGGTGCTCGGCCGGGACGTCTTTCAGTACGCCCTTGTGGTTGGAGGTCCATTTTCTCAACGGAAACCCGGAGGTACTTGGGGCTGCTTGCAACTCTTGAATGGAGCTTTGGGCGTCGTTCACGGAATTTGCCCCTGCCAGAACGTCGTCAACGTACATGTGCTGCTTAATGATGCGGCTGGTTTTTGGATATAGTTGGACGTTGATGCACTACGATCAGTACATTCAAGTGGCCCATCTGACACCAAGCACGTGCCTGTTCGTGTTAGGTGTTAGTAGGCGCGACAAATGAAAGTATAGAACAGGAATACGAGGAAGTGACTACTGGCGTGCTGCCAGACTGTTTGCCTGCATGCGTACTAAGTGGGTTAATATTAAGGTTTTTAGTTGGGGAAGGCTATCTACGTTTGATGTTATCATGTACAAATCATTATAATTTGCACATAAGACTCTAAAGGGTTCATGCAATTCAAAAGACGTTCTACATGACTAAACAAAGGAATATAGGATCTAGTATTTCTACTCGGTACGTGAAAGTTAAGCTGACCCAGCAAGTCAGCACTTTCCACGTCACCGTGGATAAGATTAAAAATGAACGTAATGCCAAGCATGGTTCTACGGTTAGCTAAAGAAGGTAAGTTAATTAGGAGAAGTCTACTAGAGTACGAGGGTAACCTCTGGTTTGGATCCCAGTTCAAACCGCGTAAAGCGAAAAAGCAGAAAGTTCTTCTGAACTGACTCAATGCGTGTACTGTGCACCCCATACTGAGGGCTCCAGACGCAAGATCCATATTCTAAGATAGGACGAACTAACGAAATATATAAGGATTTTGTAACATAGGGGTCATTGAATTCTTTCGACCACCGTTTAATGAAACCAAGCACACCTCTTGCTTTATTCACCATGCACGAAATATGATCGATAAAGTCAAGTTTAGGGTCCAGTCGGACACCCAAATCATCGACTATATTAATTCTCTTCAAAGAGCAGCAGTTAAGCGTGTAAGTCGCGAGCTTGGGAGTGACACGAGAAAAAATCATTAGCTTGCATTTAGAGCCGTTTAGGTTCAATAAGTTTATGCGGCACCATGTTTGGAAGTTATTGAGTTCTGTTTGTAAATCAGACTGGCAGGAAGCGTCCTTATATTGCACGCAAAGTTTGACGTCGTCCGCGTACATAAGTACTCTGGAGTTAGTCAGAACTTTCGGCAGGTCGTTGATAAATAATGTAAACAACAGGGGACCCAAATGGCTCCCTTGCGGGACGCCAGAAGTAACCCTGAGAACATTAGATAAAGAATTTTTAAAGAGGACCTTTTGCGTTCTGCCATTCAGATAACTTGAGATCCAACTAAGAAGATCAACCGGAAATCCCATTAGATCGAGTTTCCGAACAAGAAGAGAATGGTTGACAGAATCAAATGCTTTACTGAAATCAGTATAGATTACGTCTGTCTGAAAGCCCTTATGGGAGCCCCTTATTCCAAATAAGGGGAAAGTGGGAGATTTCTAGGGACAAGGTAAACAATTTTAGAAGGGGATTGCACAGGGCGTCGGCACAATACCTAAGCACACAGCCAGGTATACCGTCGGGACCTGGCGAATAAATGGGCTTAACGCGATGAAGATCAGAAAGAATAGTGCTTTCGTCTAAAGTAGGACTGAAAATAAGGTTCGATTTGGGCATGATGTAGGAATAAGTCTGATTACAGTCAGTTGAAGTTGAGTAAGTGGTTTGAAAAAACTGCGCAAACAGATCGGCAATAGCCCGATCATTTTTTACGGTTGTATTTTCAAACGAAAGCGAGGAAGGATGCGTAATTGGCTTACGTTTAGTGTTAACAAAATTATAAAACTGTTTTGGGTCCTGAGAGATCTGGACCCTACAACGAGTCAAATAATTGTTGTAACACTGCGCGTTCAACACGGTAAATCTTGACCGAGCAGATAAATAAAGAGATAGGGCAGAGTTAGAACCGGTACATTTATATTTAGTATGGTAGGTAGGTTAAAGTGGTGAGGCTCTCCACGAGCCTCCAATTAGAGCTGAGCTCCGTTTTGATCCACACCCTCTGTTTTCTGATTGTAGCTGGTCATGCTCAGCACCAACCCGAATCGTTAAGAAAAGCAAGGATAGCTGCAATCTTACGCTTCCCTACTTCTCTCAGCGATTCTAGCTGGAAGGCACCGAAATGACGCATTCTCCTGTTGTTCAAAGCTGGACAGTGACAGAGCAGGTGCTCTGGTGTCTCCTGTTCTGCTTGTTCCTTGCAGCTTCTGCAGCTTGCGTTATAGGGCAGCCCCATCTTCATTGCGTGCGATCCTATCGCCCAATGACCGGTGGAGACAGCTGTGATCCTACTGATATCCTTTTTACTATGGGATATCAGTTCTATAGTGCGTTTGCTGTCGAAGTTCGGCCAACATAGCTTCGATCTTCGGTTTTGACTCGTCCTTGACCATTCTTTGGTGGCCTGACCTTTGAAATAGTCATGGATCTTGGACTGTACCGCTTTCAGCGATATTAGTGTATTTTTAATGTTGCTACGCTCGGCTGAGCCCTTGCGGGCTAGCTCATCTGCCTTTTCATTTCCTGGTATGTCGTTGTGTCCTGGCACCCAGGTTATTCTAACGTCGTTGTGTTCAGCAAGCTCGTTTAAAACTGCCTTACACTCCGACACTAACTGCGAGTTTGTCTTGACCGCTGCTAGGGCTTTGATAGCCGCTTGGCTATCCGAGTAAATCCTCACTTTGGTATTGCTAAGGCCTCGCTGATTGGATAGTCTGGCTGCCTCCAATACAGCGAGTACCTCAGCCTGAAAGACCGTCGCTGATACTGGGAGACTGAAAGTCGATTCAATCCCCCAGCTCTCAGCGAAGATCCCAGCCCCCACACCACAGCTCATCTTGGAGCCATCGGTGTAGAGCGATACCTCATCCTGTTCGGTTACTCTGCCTCTAGTCCATTCCTCCCTTGTCGGGTAGGAGGTCGTATAGCCGTTGCCGAATCTAATTTCGGTTGTCATGTAGTCCGTGTTTTTGTCTATTAACGACGTGACCCCGTCAAGAATAGTGCGGTGTCCTATGCCGCGATCCCTCCAGCAATTGCTTGCTTTTAGTCTCACCGCACTCTGCGCCGCCGCATCCTTGATAAATAGGTCAATCGGCATGATGTCCAGGATTACGTTCAGGGCGGCCGCCGGGCACGAGCGCATAGCCCCCGTTGCTCCTGCGCAAGCCGAACGTTGTATCCTCGTTAGTTTGGTGATGTTATAGGCTCTAGTGAGTGCCGGCCACCATACTAGAGCCCCGTATGTTAATATAGGTCTAACTACTGCTGTGTAGAGCCATATTATGGTCTTTGGGTGTAGTCCCCAGTTTTTCCCAAACATCTTTCTACAGGAGTAGAAGGCAATGCTTGCCTTCCTGACTCTCTCTTCGATGTTTTGTTTCCATGATAGCTTAGGGTCCAGTATAACTCCCAAATACTTCGCCTGCTGAGAAAGTTTTAGCTCTATGCCATCTATTTTGGGCATGTTAAAGCTTGGGATCTTTGATCTCCTTGTAAAAAACATTAGCTCTGTCTTATTAGGGTTAATCCCAAGTCCGCAGGATTTCGCCCATTTATTTAGTCTGTCCAGAGCACCCGACATAATGTCGCTTATGACGTCGGGGAATGGACCTGATACTAGTAGCACTACGTCATCGGCGTATGCTACTGCCCGTACTCCACCACAATTGAGTTCTTTCAATATGTGGTTCATGTTGGTTAGCCAGAGAAGCGGCGATAATACTCCGCCCTGGGGTGTGCCTCTCTTCACTACACGCGTGAGGTGAGTGCCACCCAGTTCGGCCATTATCGTCCTACTCGTGAGCATAGCACCTATCCATTCTCTGGTGCATCTCTCAACACCTATCGAGCTGAGGGAGCCCAGGATGGGTTCGGCGTTCACGTTATTGAACGCACCTTCTATATCTAAGAAGGCGGCCATCGTGTATTCTTTGTAGTTCAGAGCTTTCTCGACGTGACTCACCACTTCATGCAGTGCTGTCTCGGTCGACCGACCTTTTCGGTATGCGTGTTGCGCATCCGATAGGTGATCTCCCTCCGACTTGTCTCTTATGTGTATGTCAATTAGCCTTTCCATCGTCTTTAGGATGAAGGATGTTAGGCTGATTGGTCTATAATCCTTAGCTAGGATGTGACCCCTCCTGCCCGGCTTTGGTATGAATATCACTTTTGCTTTCCTCCATAGGAGCGGTATGTGACTCAGGTTCATGCTTGCTTCATAGATGGCTTTAAGCCACCTACTGATGCTTTCTGTTGCTGCCTGAAGCATCGCCGGAATGATACCGTCGGGGCCCGGGCTTTTATATTTGTCGAAGGAGTTTATCGCCCATTGTATCTTTTCAATGGTGATAATGTCTCCAGTTGTCGTAAAATTCTGTGCGGTTCTAGGTCTCCCCGGGTCCGAGTTTACTCGCACATTCCCTGGAAAGTGCGTGTCTACCAGTACCTCTAGGGATTCTTCGACTGACGATGTTGACGTACCGTCAGGTTTGTTAATTAAGGATGGGCTTGTGTGCCCTTTGGCAAGGATTTTACTTAGCCTTGCCGTATCCTTTATATCTTCTAAAGCTTCACAGTAACTTTTCCAAGATTCTTTCTTGGCTTCATATACTGCTTTTTTGTATTGTTTTTGTAATTCTTTGTAAGGTGCCCATTCTTTGGACACAAAACATGTATTAAAGGACTTTCGTGCTCTCTTTCTGAGGTCACTCAGTTCCTTGGTCCACCATGGTGGATACTGTTTCTTTGAAAATGACACCTTGCATGTCTCATTGTATGCGTTGTTTAGTATGTTCGTAAGGTCCTCTACTTCTTTATCGAGGGCCTTTGCTGAGGATTGTACTTTAATCCTCCTGTTGCTAACCTTTGCGTGGACAATATCTCTGAACTTGCCCCAGTTTGTCTTACGTGGATTGCGTCTAGGTGTCGCTTTGCTGGTCGGCACCGATAACTCAAAGAATATGTACCTGTGATCGGAAAAGGAATGTTGAAGCGACACATTCCAGTTCTCTACTGTATACTGGCTATGTTCTACGAGTAAAGTGAGATCTAGCACCTCCTCCCACCCTTGAAAGACCTCCGTGCTCGGAAATATAAAGGTTGGTGTATTCCCTTTGTTACATATTGTAACGTTACGGCATATAATATGATCAAAAAGTGACTCACCTCTATCATTTGTTTCGGAACTTCCCCAGAGCGTGTGTCACGCGTTCGCGTCGCACCCGATCACCAGGGTTGTCTTCGTGTCTTCAGCCCTTCAGCATTCCTGTCCCATCCGTTTTCACGAATCTGGCAACTGCTAGATCCGATGTACTGAGATTAGAACAGAGAAAATCGTTAATATGATTCTTTATTACTATACATGCTCTCGGTCTACCTGTCGAGTTAGTGTACAGTAATGTATATCCAGGTAGTGTCAGACCAGAAACTTGCTCGTTCCTGGTCCATGGTTCTTGAAGTAGCGCAATGTCGATATCCTTCTCCCTTAGAAGGATAGACAAATTAGCTGAAGCGTGCGAGCTGCGCTTCAAGTTAATTTGCACTACTTTCGGCATTGGTGGTGGTAGGTGTGGAGTTGGGCGACTTGTCGTCGATGATCAGGTCATCCAACAACTTGTTCGTGTCGTCCACCTCCTCCAGTAGTTCGTCCGGTTCGGCCAGAAAGACCTTGATCTTAGCCTTTCTGATGCCGTACCGGATTTTGTAGTCGTCTCTTTCCAGCTGCGGCAGGCAACGCTGGTTTATTAGTAGCAGAAATGGCTGGCTCGTCTTCATTTCTTTCTCCGCCTTCAGGATGGCCCAGTCCTCTGTATGGACGGCTGGGTTTTGGGCTCGCAGACATTGGAGCACCCTGGCATGGTCAGATTGCCCCAGTGGTAACCAGATGCGAGCTCTGGGTCTTCTCGGAATCTCCCTGGCGTGAACCAACCTTATCCTAAGGCCGTTCCACGTGTCGCCGATCTTGGCCACACATTCTTCCAGGAAGCTCCTCGAGAACCCGTCGTCGCACCTAATTACCCGGTGCCCTCTCACCACGTCTGAAGAGTCGAAGGAGGGGATAGGACCGCCTGGCGTGGCAACCAACCTGTCGGTCACCAAGTCAGACAGCTTGGCCTCTATCTCCCCCACTTCTCTGCCAGCAGGCGCCCGGCGTCATTGAGCTCATCAACCAGCGCCATAGCCAGACCGTCTCTGGCCACCTCGCTGAACTTCTTCGTCTGCTTGACGAAGGATGTCGCTCTTGCTTTCCCCTGAGCGTCCTTGGCCCTCTTAGGTGCGCTTACGCTCACATCCTGTGATCGCTCACGCTTCGCCTTCGGGGGCTGGAACGCCTCGGGGTTAGCCTTTTGGTAGGCTTCGAATTCCGCTATTTCTGCCAGGAATTTCGCTTTATCAGCGGCGTCTCTCGGGTCCACCTTGCCCTCAGCCTCGTTCTTCGCAATCTTGCTTAGAATGAAGCGGGCCCTGTGTGCCCTAGCACGCCTCTTCTGATGTGTGAGCTGCGGGTTGACTACGGTGGTGCTCAACTGAGCCACACCTGTGTGTGTATTGGCTTGGGGAGTGCTAGTACTAGCGCCCCCCTCGGATATTAACGGAGCGTTGGTGACCGGGCTTGGCCTCAACAGCTCGTCTTCGTCAATATCCGATGTTTCTTGAGATGCTAAGCCCTGCCTAGGCATTAGCAACTCCTCCTCGTCCATCTCTGACATAGTGCGGGGTTTAGCCTCCCCCACGAGGTCCGAAGCATGGCTTTGGGAATTCATTTTACATCTGCATTATCGCCCGCTTTGCTCGACCAGGCAAGCGCGGCGGGCCAGAGGGGGTTTGGGGCATTGAAGGAGGTCGACCGCGGCTTCGCCCCAAAGCCGCGGCAAGGCATCTTACGACCCAGGGTTGCCCGGCCCTGAGAAGGCTCCGTTCAGACACAGCTGGATTAACCCCTCAGCTGCGAACCTGTAAGCCAGCGGGCACGGGTCGCGTAACACGCCTGGCTTGAGGGGAGGCCGTTTTAAGACTTACCCAGGTCTCGGTAAGGAGGTGGATTCAAAGGAGTTATAGGATGGAGGATTCACAGGGAATTGCCGCTCGCATTAGCCGTACCGTAGTACGTTTCCAGGAGGTACCACGCGGAGGACCCTCTCCGAGGAGAAGGTGGTGTCTATCAAATTGATATTCACCTGCGAGTCGACTTGATGCACCAGTGGCACAAGGAATATACATCAGCAAATACTATGCTGATCTTGCCTTGGTCTGATGCACCCTTACCACCCTATATATATATTTAGTATACAGCCTAGATTTTTTGTTTTTAAGATGACTCAACTCTTTAGTAAACCAAGGAGGCTTATTCGATGTTGATGGATAGTATAACGGAACACATTCAGTAAAAAAGGAATTTATGGCACTGTAAAAAATATCCACGGCTGCTGACATGTCAGTGCACATGTATAAATCGGACCAATTAAAATCTAAAATAAAGTTATTCAGCCGTTCGAAGTCCGTTTTGCGAAAACAAAGGACTTTCCTGGCTGGACAGTCAGATATGTTCTGTAAGTCAGTCCCAATGTCGAGAGTCACGTCGAAAGTCGGATGATAGGGATCTTCGGGAAGCGTCAACGGCGCCACCCTGGCTAAACTGACTCTTGCCGGGTCTGAGACAAAACAGAGATCAAGCAAGCGCTCTAGGGAATTTCGTACATGGTTGACTTGAGACAGCGAAATGTCGAGCAAGCCAGCAATAAAATCATGCTGTGTGGAGGTGAAAAGTACATTAGAGGAAGTATTTGAGGACCAAATAGCCCCTGGGATATTAAAATCACCAAGAACTATTAAATGATCCTTATTAGAAAGTCGGTTGAAAACCGTTTGGATAGCGGAAAGGTGGTTCCAATAAATAGGAAGTTCGGACAAAGGAGGAATGTAAGAACAGGTAATGAAAATAGAGCTACCATTGATGGTTAGCTTCACACAGAGGAATTCAACATCAAACTCCTCGAAAGTTATTAATTCCGACGCGAGAGTGGAGTCAACCGCTATGAGGACACCACCCCCACGTCTGATAGGCCGATCCAGCCGATATATTGTGAACACAGCTGGGAAAACTTCGGAGCTCAGAATCTCCGGCTTTAACCAGATTTCTGTGAACACAATAACCTGGGATGCAAACGAGAGACTATCAGAATACAATTTGGGAAGCTTACTTCGTAGGCCTCTTGCATTCTGATAGGAGATAGAGAGGGAATTGATTAGTTTTTTGGAGCGGATGTCGTAGAGGGCGCAGTGGTCTGGTCGGGCCTGGGAAGACTTATTCCTACGGGCCTTTTTTTCTTTTTCTTAGCTTCAAACTCTTTGACGACAACATATTCTGGCCAGAATTTGGTAGAGCATATTGTTTCAAAGAGTTCATTAGGGACATTTATTTTGAAAGATGAAATATTCTAGCAGAAAATTTGAATTTTTCCACCTTTATTTGTATTTTTTCGGCTCTAGTTTTGCCTTGGATAAAGGCAATGACATCTTCCGATGTCTGACCAGGGTGAGCCGCGAAACAAATATCTGTTTCGTAGGTGGTACTACTACAAGGGCTTTCGGCGGTGCAGGCTGATTGTCTGCATTGCCGATATCGGCCGGTAGTCCGGGCCTGATACCCTGAGCAGGTAAATTTACGGGGCTTTGAGGGGTCAATATTTGAGACCCCCCGGGGACAAAACGGAAATTATCGGGAGCGGTCCCTCCCGCAACACATTCGGATGCCGAATCTTTTTTGCCACTCGATCTCAGAACTCTTTGACTGAATTCAGAGGTGGAGGGCTGTGTTGAGAGAGGCCGCTGTTGGGAGTCCGCCGCTGGTTGTTGAGATCCGCCTATATGCTGCAGACCAGTTGCGGTTCTTTTGCGCCTAGGAGACTCATTTAATAGTTTAAGGCTATTAAATTGAGTGTCCAGCGCCAAGAGCATATCATGAGTTTTACGAAAACTCGATAATATGTCTTTAAAACCGCCCTTGGTCTGCCGCATAAAAGACATCATTTCTCTTTCAACCTCGCGACAGGCCTCGCAGCAGTAACGCAGACCGATGTTTCTTCTTACATCGTCCACCGTCCGAGCAACAACACCAATGCACTTGGCATGCACAATGTTGTCACACAGCCAGCAGCCGACTGTAAGATTAGTAGTAATTGCCTTTTTACAGGTCTTGGCGAAACAGACAATTGCGGACATTATAAAGACTTACCACTGTACCTTTACGTAGAAGAGATAAGAGTGCAGCTGCACCGAGAGAGCGGGGAACGAGAGAGCGGGTAAACGGGTGAGCGTGGGAGCGAGCTTAACGTTTAGCTGTCGCGACGGCGCAAACTAAACGGAGAAGGCACAAAGAGGAATGCAAAAAATGCAAAGCAAACACCGACAGCACAAACTAAATTGTGAAAATAATAACAATTAAATACACAAAACAGAATAGCTGCATGCACACGAAGTGAACGGGAACTTTATTAATCACAAAGTAGAAGATTTAAATAAAACCCCGGTTGTTTTAATGCAAAAATTAACACAAAACGAGAGCGCAAGAAAAAAACACGACCGTTCACTTGGAAGAGAGACCGTATATGACACTTGGACATCCTCTGCCAGCTGCTGCAGTACTCTAATGGCGAGGAAAGGGGCACAGTTTACACCGATGGTGATTGTTTGCAACTCAAAGTCGCGGATATCTCCTTCCTTATTTCGGAACAGAATTCTTTGAAAGGGTGTATGCTTTGGATCGACCCAGATCTGACGGTACATTTTTGTAATGTCCGCACTGAAGACGTACTGGAAATACCGCCACTTCAGGATCTGGATCGTAAGATCGGATTGTAGGACTGGACCAGCATGAAGGATATCATTTAAGCTGGTCCTTTTTGCTGATGGACTTGAAGCGTTAAATACAACGCGAAGTTTTGTAGTGGTGCTTTCGGGTTTAACTACCGCATGATGTGGAAGATGGTAAGTCGGAGAATCATGAGTCGACGGAACTTCTTTCATATGACCCAGATCCAGATATTCTTGGATCACGCTGTCATTGTTTATGGGGAAGACAACCAATATGCCACCCTTTATTTATACAATTAATAAAAACGCACGATAGGTTCTATTAATAATATATGCTGTTTATTTGTGTCTCGATCAATGTGTGTTATAGAGAGGTGCGGAGTAAAGCTCGGCTTCCAAATATATAGCATAGAGCAGCGGTTGACAATTGTAGCTTAGGTTAACAAGGCGCGACAGATTTGACGAAAGAAGAGAAGCGAAAAAAAAAAAGAGAGCTGCAGTTGCAGCGGAACACCCATGCGCGCATGCCTGGGTGCTGGCGGTCTGCTCCGAACATACTCCACCCGTTGGAAGAGGCACGGTTCCAACAATTTCCGAATCTATGGGCAGAACGGCTAATTTTGCGACGGCTCTCTTGCTTATACCCGTAGCTTTACGGGCCATGGCTACTCTGATGACGCCGTCACCGCCGGGTATGACTTCTTGGATGCACCCAAGCTGCCATCTCAACGGTGGAATGTTTTCCTCCTTCCGTAACACCAGGCTTCCAACCTTGATGTTAGACGATTCGACGCGCCACTTGCTCCTTTCTTGCAGTTGGGATAAATACTCGCTGCTCCATCTCTTCCAGAAGTGTTGCTGCATCTGGGTCACCCTCTGCCATCTGATGAGGCGACCTTCGCGAAGATGGGTGATGTCAGGCTCAGGAAACTTGGTGTAGCTGGAACCCTTTAGGAAATGCGCCGGCGTTAGCACTTCAAGGCTTTCAGTATTTTCTGAAATTGGACAGAGTGGACGGGAGTTAAGGATGGCAGAAATCTCATATGCGAGAGTTCTTAATTCATCCATGGCTAAGATGGATGCACCGACGACTCTGTAGAAGTGAAATTTTGTCGACTTAACAGCAGCCTCCCATAAACCACCAAAATGAGGGGCACGCGGAGGGATGAACTTCCAATCGATCCCATCAGCTAAGCAGGCGGAAGATATCGATGACGTGTGCGGCTCGCTCAAAAATAGTTCCCGCAGCTCGGCAAGCTCGCTCTTTGCACCGACAAAGTTTGTAGTATTGTCACTCCAAATGGTTCGCGGACTGCCTCGAAGGCTGATGAATCTTCTCAGCGCTGCGATGAAAGAGTCCGTCGTAAGATCCTTGACGACCTCCAAATGAGCTGCCTTCGTCGAAAAGCAAACAAAGACGGCGATGTATCACTTATGGGGTGCCCTGTTTCTGGTCTATGCCTTGTGATAGAATGGTCCACAATAGTCCACTCTTGTGGTATGAAATGCTGGATTAGGCTGCACTCGACTCGCTGGCAGGCTACCCATGACATGCTCCCAAGTCGCAGGCTTCATTCGTGAGCATAGCACCTATCCATTCTCTGGTGCATCTCTCAACACCTATCAAGCTGAGGGAGCCCAGGATGGGTTCGGCGTTCACGTTATTGAACGCACCTTCTATATCTAAGAAGGCGGCCATCGTGTATTCTTTGTAGTTCAGAGCTTTCTCGACGTGACTCACCACTTCATGCAGTGCTGTCTCGGTCGACCGACCTTTTCGGTATGCGTGTTGCGCATCCGATAGGTGATCTCCCTCCGCCTTGTCTCCTATGTGTATGTCAATTAGCCTTTCCATCGTCTTCAGGATGAAGGATGTTAGGCTGATTGGTCTGTAATCCTTAGCTAGGATGTGACCCCTCCTGCCCGGCTTTGGTATGAATATCACTTTTGCTTTCCTCCATAGGAGCAGTATGTGACTCAGGTTCATGCTTGCTTCATAGATGGCTTTAAGCCACCTACTGATGCTTTCTGTTGCTGCCTGAAGCATCGCCGGAATGATACCGTCGGGGCCCGGGCTTTTATATTTGTCGAAGGAGTTTATCGCCCATTGTATCTTTTCAATGGTGATAATGTCTCCAGTTGTCGTAAAATTCTGTGCGGTTCTAGGTCTCCCCGGGTCCGAGTTTACTCGCACATTCCCTGGAAAGTGCGTGTCTACCAGTACCTCTAGGGATTCTTCGACTGACGATGTTGACGTACCGTCAGGTTTGTTAATTAAGGATGGGCTTGTGTGCCCTTTGGCAAGGATTTTACTTAGCCTTGCCGTATCCTTTATATCTTCTAAAGCTTCACAGTAACTTTTCCAAGATTCTTTCTTGGCTTCATATACTGCTTTTTTGTATTGTTTTTGTAATTCTTTGTAAGGTGCCCATTCTTTGGACACAAAACATGTATTAAAGGACTTTCGTGCTCTCTTTCTGAGGTCACTCAGTTCCTTGGTCCACCATGGTGGATACTGTTTCTTTAAAAATGACACCTTGCATGTCTCATTGTATGCGTTGTTTAGTATGTTCGTAAGGTCCTCTACTTCCTTATCGAGGGCCTTTGCTGAGGATTGTACTTTAATCCTCCTGTTGCTAACCTTTGCGTGGACAATATCTCTGAACTTGCCCCAGTTTGTCTTACGTGGATTGCGTCTAGGTGTCGCTTTGCTGGTCGGCACCGATAACTCAAAGAATATGTACCTGTGATCGGAAAAGGAATGTTGAAGCGACACATTCCAGTTCTCTACTGTATACCGGCTGTGTTTTACGAGTAAGGTGAGATCTAGCACCTCCTCCCACCCTTAAAAGACCTCCGTGCTTGGAAATATAAAGGTTGGTGTATTCCCTTTGTTACATATTGTAACGTTACGGCATATAATATGATCAAAAAGTGACTCACCTCTATCATTTGTTTCGGAACTTCCCCAGAGCGTGTGTCTCGCGTTCGCGTCTTGTCTTGTCTTCGTGTCTTCAGCCCGTTGCAACAGCTTGACCACCGGTTCTGGCGGACCCGGGTCGTCATGGGCCATGTATGCCGAGGAGATTAGCATTCCTGTCCCATCCGTTGTCACGAATCTGGCAACTGCTAGATCCGATGTACTGAGATTAGAACAGAGAAAAGCGTTAAAATGATTCTTTATTACTATACATGCTCTCGGTCTACCTGTCGAGTTAGTGTACAGTAGTGTATATCCAGGTAGTGTCAGACCAGAAACTTACTCGTTTCTGGTCCATGGTTCTTGAAGTAGCGCAATGTCGATATCCTTCTCCCTTAGAAGGATAGACAAATTAGCTGAAGCGTGCGAGCTGCGCTTCAAGTTAATTTGCACTACTTTCGGCATTGGTGGTGGTAGGTGTGGAGTTGGGCGACTTGTCGTCGATGATCAGGTCATCCAACAACTTGTTCGTGTCGTCCACCTCCTCCAGTAGTTCGTCCGGTTCGGCCAGAAAGACCTTGATCTTAGCCTTTCTGATGCCGTACCGGATTTTGTAGTCGTCTCTTTCCAGCTGCGGCAGGCAACGCTGGTTTATTAGTAGCAGAAATGGCTGGCTCGTCTTCATTTCTTTCTCCGCCTTCAGGATGGCCCAGTCCTCTGTATGGACGTCTGGGTTTTGGGCTCGCAGACATTGGAGCACCCTGGCATGGTCAGATTGCCCCAGTGGTAACCAGATGCGAGCTCTGGGTCTTCTCGGAATCTCCCTGGCGTGAACCAACCTTATCCTAAGGCCGTTCCACGTGTCGCCGATCTTGGCCACACATTCTTCCAGGAAGCTCCTCGAGAACCCGTCGTCGCACCTAATTACCCGGTGCCCTCTCACCACGTCTGAAGAGTCGAAGGAGGGGATAGGACCGCCTGGCGTGGCAACCAACCTGTCGGTCACCAAGTCAGACAGCTTGGCCTCTATCTCCCCCACTTCTCTGCCAGCAGGCGCCCGTCGTCATTGAGCTCATCAACCAGCGCCATAGCCAGACCGTCTCTGGCCACCTCGCTGAACTTCTTCGTCTGCTTGACGAAGGATGTCGCTCTTGCTTTCCCCTGAGCGTCCTTGGCCCTCTTAGGTGCGCTTACGCTCACATCCTGTGATCGCTCACGCTTCGCCTTCGGGGGCTGGAACGCCTCGGGGTTAGCCTTTGGTAGGCTTCGAATTCCGCTATTTCTGCCAGGAATTTCGCTTTATCAGCGGCGTCTCTCGGGTCCACCTTGCCCTCAGCCTCGTTCTTCGCAATCTTGCTTAGAATGAAGCGGGCCCTGTGTGCCCTAGCACGCCTCTTCTGATGTGTGAGCTGCGGGTTGACTACGGTGGTGCTCAACTGAGCCACACCTGTGTGTGTATTGGCTTGGGGAGTGCTAGTACTAGCGCCCCCCTCGGATATTAACGGAGCGTTGGTGACCGGGCTTGGCCTCAACAGCTTGTCTTCGTCAATATCCTATGTTTCTTGAGATGCTAAGCCCTGCCTAGGCATTAGCAACTCCTCCTCGTCCATCTCTGACATAGTGCGGGGTTTAGCCTCCCCCACGAGGTCCGAAGCATGGCTTTGGGAATTCATTTTACATCTGCATTATCGCCCGCTTTGCTCGACCAGGCAAGCGCGGCGGGCCAGAGGGGGTTTGGGGCATTGAAGGAGGTCGACCGCGGCTTCGCCCCAAAGCCGCGGCAAGGCATCTTACGACCCAGGGTTGCCCGGCCCTGAGAAGGCTCCGTTCAGACACAGCTGGATTAACCCCTCAGCTGCGAACCTGTAAGCCAGCGGGCACGGGTCGCGTAACACGCCTGGCTTGAGGGGAGGCCGTTTTTAAGACTTTCCCAGGTCTCGGTAAGGAGGTGGATTCAAAGGAGTTATAGGATGGAGGATTCACAGGGAATTGCCGCTCGCATTAGCCGTACCGTAGTACGTTTCCAGGAGGTACCACGCGGAGGACCCTCTCCGAGGAGAAGGTGGTGTCTATCAAATTGATATTCACCTGCGAGTCGACTTGATGCACCAGTGGCACAAGGAATATACATCAGCAAATACTATGCTGATCTTGCCTTGGTCTGATGCACCCTTACCACCCTATATATATATTTAGTATACAGCCTAGATTTTTTGTTTTTAAGATGACTCAACTCTTTAGTAAACCAAGGAGGCTTATTCGATGTTGATGGATAGTATAACGGAACACATTCAGTAAAAAAGGAATTTATGGCACTGTAAAAAATATCCACGGCTGCTGACATGTCAGTGCACATGTATAAATCGGACCAATTAAAATCTAAAATAAAGTTATTCAGCCGTTCGAAGTCCGTTTTGCGAAAACAAAGGACTTTCCTGGCTGGACAGTCAGATATGTTCTGTAAGTCAGTCCCAATGTCGAGAGTCACGTCGAAAGTCGGATGATAGGGATCTTCGGGAAGCGTCAACGGCGCCACCCTGGCTAAACTGACTCTTGCCGGGTCTGAGACAAAACAGAGATCAAGCAAGCGCTCTAGGGAATTTCGTACATGGTTGACTTGAGACAGCGAAATGTCGAGCAAGCCAGCAATAAAATCATGCTGTGTGGAGGTGAAAAGTACATTAGAGGAAGTATTTGAGGACCAAATAGCCCCTGGGATATTAAAATCACCAAGAACTATTAAATGATCCTTATTAGAAAGTCGGTTGAAAACCGTTTGGATAGCGGAAAGGTGGTTCCAATAAATAGGAAGTTCGGACAAAGGAGGAATGTAAGAACAGGTAATGAAAATAGAGCTACCATTGATGGTTAGCTTCACACAGAGGAATTCAACATCAAACTCCTCGAAAGTTATTAATTCCGACGCGAGAGTGGAGTCAACCGCTATGAGGACACCACCCCCACGTCTGATAGGCCGATCCAGCCGATATATTGTGAACACAGCTGGGAAAAACTTCGGAGCTCAGAATCTCCGGCTTTAACCAGATTTCTGTGAACACAATAACCTGGGATGCAAACGAGAGACTATCAGAATACAATTTGGGAAACTTACTTCGTAGGCCTCTTGCATTCTGATAGGAGATAGAGAGGGAATTGATTAGTTTTTTGGAGCGGATGTCGTAGAGGGCGCAGTGGTCTGGTCGGGCCTGGGAAGACTTATTCCTACGGGCCGCCGTTTCTTTTTCTTAGCTTCAAACTCTTTGACGACAATATACTCTGGCCAGAAGTTGGTAGAGCATATTGTTTCAAAGAGTTCATTCGGGACATTTATTTTGAAAGATGAAATATTCCTAGCATAAGAAAATTTGAATTTTTCCACCTTTATTTGTATTTTTTTCGGCTCTAGTTTTGCCTTGGATAAAGGCGATGACATCTTCCGATGTCTGACCAGGGAGAGCCGCGAAACAAATATCTGTTTCGTAGGTGGTACTACTACAAGGGCTTTCGGAGCTGCAGACTGATTGTCTGCATTGCCGATATCGGCCGGTAGTCCGGGCCTGATACCCTGAGCAGGTAAATTTACGGGGCTTTGAGGGGTCAGTATTTGAGACCCCCCAGGGGACAAAACGGAAATTATCCCTCCCGCAACACATTCGGATGCCGAATCTTTTTTGCCACTCGATCTCAGAACTCTTTGACTGAATTCAGAGGTGGAGGGCTGTGTTGAGAGAGGCCGCTGTTGGGAGTCCGCCGCTGGTTGTTGAGATCCGCCTATATGCTGCAGACCAGTTGCGGTTCTTTTGCGCCTAGGAGACTCATTTAATAGTTTAAGGCTATTAAATTGAGTGTCCAGCGCCAAGAGCATATCATGAGTTTTACGAAAACTCGATAATATGTCTTTAAAACCGCCCTTGGTCTGCCGCATAAAAGACATCATTTCTCTTTCAACCTCGCGACAGGCCTCGCAGCAGTAACGCAGACCGATGTTTCTTCTTACATCGTCCACCGTCCGAGCAACAACACCAATGCACTTGGCATGCACAATGTTGTCACACAGCCAGCAGCCGACTGTAAGATTAGTAGTAATTGCCTTTTTACAGGTCTTGGCGAAACAGACAATTGCGGACATTATAAAGACTTACCACTGTACCTTTACGTAGAAGAGATAAGAGTGCAGCTGCACCGAGAGAGCGGGGGAACGAGAGAGCGGGTAAACGGGTGAGCGTGGGAGCGAGCTTAACGTTTAGCTGTCGCGACGGCGCAAACTAAACGGAGAAGGCACAAAGAGGAATGCAAAAAATGCAAAGCAAACACCGACAGCACAAACTAAATTGTGAAAATAATAACAATTAAATACACAAAACAGAATAGCTGCATGCACACGAAGTGAACGGGAACTTTATTAATCACAAAGTAGAAGATTTAAATAAAACCCCGGTTGTTTTAATGCAAAAATTAACACAAAACGAGAGCGCAAGAAAAAACACGACCGTTCACTTGGAAGAGAGACCGTATATGACACTTGGACATCCTCTGCCAGCTGCTGCAGTACTCTAATGGCGAGGAAAGGGGCACAGTTTACACCGATGGTGATTGTTTGCAACTCAAAGTCGCGGATATCTCCTTCCTTATTTCGGAACAGAATTCTTTGAAAGGGTGTATGCTTTGGATCGACCCAGATCTGACGGTACATTTTTGTAATGTCCGCACTGAAGACGTACTGGAAATACCGCCACTTCAGGATCTGGATCGTAAGATCGGATTGTAGGACTGGACCAGCATGAAGGATATCATTTAAGCTGGTCCTTTTTGCTGATGGACTTGAAGCGTTAAATACAACGCGAAGTTTTGTAGTGGTGCTTTCGGGTTTAACTACCGCATGATGTGGAAGATGGTAAGTCGGAGAATCATGAGTCGACGGAACTTCTTTCATATGACCCAGATCCAGATATTCTTGGATCACGCTGTCATTGTTTATGGGGAAGACAACCAATATGCCACCCTTTATTTATACAATTAATAAAAACGCACGATAGGTTCTATTAATAATATATGCTGTTTATTTGTGTCTCGATCAATGTGTGTTATAGAGAGGTGCGGAGTGAAGCTCGGCTTCCAAATATATAGCATAGAGCAGCGGTTGACAATTGTAGCTTAGGTTAACAAGGCGCGACAGATTTGACGAAAGAAGAGAAGCGAAAAAAAAAAAAAAGAGAGCTGCAGTTGCAGCGGAACACCCATGCGCGCATGCCTGGGTGCTGGCGGTCTGCTCCGAACATACTCCACCCGTTGGAAGAGGCACGGTTCCAACAATTTCCGAATCTATGGGCAGAACGGCTAATTTTGCGACGGCTCTCTTGCTTATACCCGTAGCTGTACGGGCCATGGCTACTCTGATGACGCCGTCACCGCCGGGTATGACTTCTTGGATGCACCCAAGCTGCCATCTCAACGGTGGAATGTTTTCCTCCTTCCGTAACACCAGGCTTCCAACCTTGATGTTAGACGATTCGACGCGCCACTTGCTCCTTTCTTGCAGTTGGGATAAATACTCGCTGCTCCATCTCTTCCAGAAGTGTTGCTGCATCTGGGTCACCCTCTGCCATCTGATGAGGCGACCTTCGCGAAGATGGGTGATGTCAGGCTCAGGAAACTTGGTGTAGCTGGAACCCTTTAGGAAATGCGCCGGCGTTAGCACTTCAAGGCTTTCAGAATTTTCTAAAATTGGACAGAGTGGACGGGAGTTAAGGATGGCAGAAATCTCATATGCGAGAGTTCTTAATTCATCGATGGCTAAGATGGATGCACCGACGACTCTGTAGAAGTGAAATTTTGCCGACTTAACAGCAGCCTCCCATAAACCACCAAAATGAGGGGCACGCGGAGGGATGAACTTCCAATCGATCCCATCAGCTAAGCAGGCGGAAGATATCGATGACGTGTGCGGCTCGCTCAAAAATAGTTCCCGCAGCTCGGCAAGCTCGCTCTTTGCACCGACAAAGTTTGTAGCATTGTCACTCCAAATGGTTCGCGGACTGCCTCGAAGGCTGATGAATCTTCTCAGCGCTGCGATGAAAGAATCCGTCGTAAGATCCTGGACGACCTCCAAATGAGCTGCCTTCGTCGAAAAGCAAACAAAGACGGCGATGTAGCACTTATGGGGTGCCTTGTTTCTGGTCTCTGCCTTGTGATAGAATGGTCCACAATAGTCCACTCCTGTGGTATGAAATGCTGGATTAGGCTGCACTCGACTCGCTGGCAGGCTACCCATGACATGCTCCCAAGTCGCAGGCTTCATTCGTGAGCATAGCACCTATCCATTCTCTGGTGCATCTCTCAACACCTATCAAGCTGAGGGAGCCCAGGATGGGTTCGGCGTTCACGTTATTGAACGCACCTTCTATATCTAAGAAGGCGGCCATCGTGTATTCTTTGTAGTTCAGAGCTTTCTCGACGTGACTCACCACTTCATGCAGTGCTGTCTCGGTCGACCGACCTTTTCGGTATGCGTGTTGCGCATCCGATAGGTGATCTCCCTCCGCCTTGTCTCTTATGTGTATGTCAATTAGCCTTTCCATCGTCTTCAGGATGAAGGATGTTAGGCTGATTGGTCTGTAATCCTTAGCTAGGATGTGACCCCTCCTGCCCGGCTTTGGTATGAATATCACTTTTGCTTTCCTCCATAGGAGCGGTATGTGACTCAGGTTCATGCTTGCTTCATAGATGGCTTTAAGCCACCTACTGATGCTTTCTGTTGCTGCCTGAAGCATCGCCGGAATGATACCGTCGGGGCCCGGGCTTTTATATTTGTCGAAGGAGTTTATCGCCCATTGTATCTTTTCAATGGTGATAATGTCTCCAGTTGTCGTAAAATTCTGTGCGGTTCTAGGTCTCCCCGGGTCCGAGTTTACTCGCACATTCCCTGGAAAGTGCGTGTCTACCAGTACCTCTAGGGATTCTTCGACTGACGATGTTGACGTACCGTCAGGTTTGTTAATTAAGGATGGGCTTGTGTGCCCTTTGGCAAGGATTTTACTTAGCCTTGCCGTATCCTTTATATCTTCTAAAGCTTCACAGTAACTTTTCCAAGATTCTTTCTTGGCTTCATATACTGCTTTTTTGTATTGTTTTTGTAATTCTTTGTAAGGTGCCCATTCTTTGGACACAAAACATGTATTAAAGGACTTTCGTGCTCTCTTTCTGAGGTCACTCAGTTCCTTGGTCCACCATGGTGGATACTGTTTCTTTGAAAATGACACCTTGCATGTCTCATTGTATGCGTTGTTTAGTATGTTCGTAAGGTCCTCTACTTCCTTATCGAGGGCCTTTGCTGAGGATTGTACTTTAATCCTCCTGTTGCTAACCTTTGCGTGGACAATATCTCTGAACTTGCCCCAGTTTGTCTTACGTGGATTGCGTCTAGGTGTCGCTTTGCTGGTCGGCACCGATAACTCAAAGAATATGTACCTGTGATCGGAAAAGGAATGTTGAAGCGACACATTCCAGTTCTCTACTGTATACCGGCTGTGTTTTACGAGTAAGGTGAGATCTAGCACCTCCTCCCACCCTTAAAAGACCTCCGTGCTTGGAAATATAAAGGTTGGTGTATTCCCTTTGTTACATATTGTAACGTTACGGCATATAATATGATCAAAAAGTGACTCACCTCTATCATTTGTTTCGGAACTTCCCCAGAGCGTGTGTCTCGCGTTCGCGTCGCACCCGATCACCAGGGTTGTCTTCGTGTCTTCAGCCCGTTGCAACAGCTTGACCACCGGTTCTGGCGGACCCGGGTCGTCATGGGCCATGTATGCCGAGGAGATTAGCATTCCTGTCCCATCCGTTGTCACGAATCTGGCAACTGCTAGATCCGATGTACTGAGATTAGAACAGAGAAAAGCGTTAAAATGATTCTTTATTACTATACATGCTCTCGGTCTACCTGTCGAGTTAGTGTACAGTAGTGTATATCCAGGTAGTGTCAGACCAGAAACTTACTCGTTTCTGGTCCATGGTTCTTGAAGTAGCGCAATGTCGATATCCTTCTCCCTTAGAAGGATAGACAAATTAGCTGAAGCGTGCGAGCTGCGCTTCAAGTTAATTTGCACTACTTTCGGCATTGGTGGTGGTAGGTGTGGAGTTGGGCGACTTGTCGTCGATGATCAGGTCATCCAACAACTTGTTCGTGTCGTCCACCTCCTCCAGTAGTTCGTCCGGTTCGGCCAGAAAGACCTTGATCTTAGCCTTTCTGATGCCGTACCGGATTTTGTAGTCGTCTCTTTCCAGCTGCGGCAGGCAACGCTGGTTTATTAGTAGCAGAAATGGCTGGCTCGTCTTCATTTCTTTCTCCGCCTTCAGGATGGCCCAGTCCTCTGTATGGACGTCTGGGTTTTGGGCTCGCAGACATTGGAGCACCCTGGCATGGTCAGATTGCCCCAGTGGTAACCAGATGCGAGCTCTGGGTCTTCTCGGAATCTCCCTGGCGTGAACCAACCTTATCCTAAGGCCGTTCCACGTGTCGCCGATCTTGGCCACACATTCTTCCAGGAAGCTCCTCGAGAACCCGTCGTCGCACCTAATTACCCGGTGCCCTCTCACCACGTCTGAAGAGTCGAAGGAGGGGATAGGACCGCCTGGCGTGGCAACCAACCTGTCGGTCACCAAGTCAGACAGCTTGGCCTCTATCTCCCCCCACTTCTCTGCCAGCAGGCGCCCGTCGTCATTGAGCTCATCAACCAGCGCCATAGCCAGACCGTCTCTGGCCACCTCGCTGAACTTCTTCGTCTGCTTGACGAAGGATGTCGCTCTTGCTTTCCCCTGAGCGTCCTTGGCCCTCTTAGGTGCGCTTACGCTCACATCCTGTGATCGCTCACGCTTCGCCTTCGGGGGCTGGAACGCCTCGGGGTTAGCCTTTTGGTAGGCTTCGAATTCCGCTATTTCTGCCAGGAATTTCGCTTTATCAGCGGCGTCTCTCGGGTCCACCTTGCCCTCAGCCTCGTTCTTCGCAATCTTGCTTAGAATGAAGCGGGCCCTGTGTGCCCTAGCACGCCTCTTCTGATGTGTGAGCTGCGGGTTGACTACGGTGGTGCTCAACTGAGCCACACCTGTGTGTGTATTGGCTTGGGGAGTGCTAGTACTAGCGCCCCCCTCGGATATTAACGGAGCGTTGGTGACCGGGCTTGGCCTCAACAGCTTGTCTTCGTCAATATCCTATGTTTCTTGAGATGCTTAGCCCTGCCTTGGCATTAGCAACTCCTCCTCGTCCATCTCTGACATAGTGCGGGGTTTAGCCTCCCCCACGAGGTCCGAAGCATGGCTTTGGGAATTCATTTTACATCTGCATTATCGCCCGCTTTGCTCGACCAGGCAAGCGCGGCGGGCCAGAGGGGGTTTGGGGCATTGAAGGAGGTCGACCGCGGCTTCGCCCCAAAGCCGCGGCAAGGCATCTTACGACCCAGGGTTGCCCGGCCCTGAGAAGGCTCCGTTCAGACACAGCTGGATTAACCCCTCAGCTGCGAACCTGTAAGCCAGCGGGCACGGGTCGCGTAACACGCCTGGCTTGAGGGGAGGCCGTTTTTAAGACTTTCCCAGGTCTCGGTAAGGAGGTGGATTCAAAGGAGTTATAGGATGGAGGATTCACAGGGAATTGCCGCTCGCATTAGCCGTACCGTAGTACGTTTCCAGGAGGTACCACGCGGAGGACCCTCTCCGAGGAGAAGGTGGTGTCTATCAAATTGATATTCACCTGCGAGTCGACTTGATGCACCAGTGGCACAAGGAATATACATCAGCAAATACTATGCTGATCTTGCCTTGGTCTGATGCACCCTTACCACCCTATATATATTTTAGTATACAGCCTAGATTTTTTGTTTTTAAGATGACTCAACTCTTTAGTAAACCAAGGAGGCTTATTCGATGTTGATGGATAGTATAACGGAACACATTCAGTAAAAAAGGAATTTATGGCACTGTAAAAAATATCCACGGCTGCTGACATGTCAGTGCACATGTATAAATCGGACCAATTAAAATCTAAAATAAAGTTATTCAGCCGTTCGAAGTCCGTTTTGCGAAAACAAAGGACTTTCCTGGCTGGACAGTCAGATATGTTCTGTAAGTCAGTCCCAATGTCGAGAGTCACGTCGAAAGTCGGATGATAGGGATCTTCGGGAAGCGTCAACGGCGCCACCCTGGCTAAACTGACTCTTGCCGGGTCTGAGACAAAACAGAGATCAAGCAAGCGCTCTAGGGAATTTCGTACATGGTTGACTTGAGACAGCGAAATGTCGAGCAAGCCAGCAATAAAATCATGCTGTGTGGAGGTGAAAAGTACATTAGAGGAAGTATTTGAGGACCAAATAGCCCCTGGGATATTAAAATCACCAAGAACTATTAAATGATCCTTATTAGAAAGTCGGTTGAAAACCGTTTGGATAGCGGAAAGGTGGTTCCAATAAATAGGAAGTTCGGACAAAGGAGGAATGTAAGAACAGGTAATGAAAATAGAGCTACCATTGATGGTTAGCTTCACACAGAGGAATTCAACATCAAACTCCTCGAAAGTTATTAATTCCGACGCGAGAGTGGAGTCAACCGCTATGAGGACACCACCCCCACGTCTGATAGGCCGATCCAGCCGATATATTGTGAACACAGCTGGGAAAACTTCGGAGCTCAGAATCTCCGGCTTTAACCAGATTTCTGTGAACACAATAACCTGGGATGCAAACGAGAGACTATCAGAATACAATTTGGGAAGCTTACTTCGTAGGCCTCTTGCATTCTGATAGGAGATAGAGGGAATTGATTAGTTTTTTGGAGCGGATGTCGTAGAGGGCGCAGTGGTCTGGTCGGGCCTGGGAAGACTTATTCCTACGGGCCGCCGTTTCTTTTTCTTAGCTTCAAACTCTTTGACGACAATATACTCTGGCCAGAAGTTGGTAGAGCATATTGTTTCAAAGAGTTCATTCGGGACATTTATTTTGAAAGATGAAATATTCCTAGCATAAGAAAATATGAATTTTTCCACCTTTATTTGTATTTTTTCGGCTCTAGTTTTGCCTTGGATAAAGGCGATGACATCTTCCGATGTCTGACCAGGGGAGAGCCGCGAAACAAATATCTGTTTCGTAGGTGGTACTACTACAAGGGCTTTCGGAGCTGCAGACTGATTGTCTGCATTGCCGATATCGGCCGGTAGTCCGGGCCTGATACCCTGAGCAGGTAAATTTACGGGGCTTTGAGGGGTCAGTATTTGAGACCCCCCAGGGGACAAAACGGAAATTATCCCTCCCGCAACACATTCGGATGCCGAATCTTTTTTGCCACTCGATCTCAGAACTCTTTGACTGAATTCAGAGGTGGAGGGCTGTGTTGAGAGAGGCCGCTGTTGGGAGTCCGCCGCTGGTTGTTGAGATCCGCCTATATGCTGCAGACCAGTTGCGGTTCTTTTGCGCCTAGGAGACTCATTTAATAGTTTAAGGCTATTAAATTGAGTGTCCAGCGCCAAGAGCATATCATGAGTTTTACGAAAACTCGATAATATGTCTTTAAAACCGCCCTTGGTCTGCCGCATAAAAGACATCATTTCTCTTTCAACCTCGCGACAGGCCTCGCAGCAGTAACGCAGACCGATGTTTCTTCTTACATCGTCCACCGTCCGAGCAACAACACCAATGCACTTGGCATGCACAATGTTGTCACACAGCCAGCAGCCGACTGTAAGATTAGTAGTAATTGCCTTTTTACAGGTCTTGGCGAAACAGACAATTGCGGACATTATAAAGACTTACCACTGTACCTTTACGTAGAAGAGATAAGAGTGCAGCTGCACCGAGAGAGCGGGGGAACGAGAGAGCGGGTAAACGGGTGAGCGTGGGAGCGAGCTTAACGTTTAGCTGTCGCGACGGCGCAAACTAAACGGAGAAGGCACAAAGAGGAATGCAAAAAATGCAAAGCAAACACCGACAGCACAAACTAAATTGTGAAAATAATAACAATTAAATACACAAAACAGAATAGCTGCATGCACACGAAGTGAACGGGAACTTTATTAATCACAAAGTAGAAGATTTAAATAAAACCCCGGTTGTTTTAATGCAAAAATTAACACAAAACGAGAGCGCAAGAAAAAAACACGACCGTTCACTTGGAAGAGAGACCGTATATGACACTTGGACATCCTCTGCCAGCTGCTGCAGTACTCTAATGGCGAGGAAAGGGGCACAGTTTACACCGATGGTGATTGTTTGCAACTCAAAGTCGCGGATATCTCCTTCCTTATTTCGGAACAGAATTCTTTGAAAGGGTGTATGCTTTGGATCGACCCAGATCTGACGGTACATTTTTGTAATGTCCGCACTGAAGACGTACTGGAAATACCGCCACTTCAGGATCTGGATCGTAAGATCGGATTGTAGGACTGGACCAGCATGAAGGATATCATTTAAGCTGGTCCTTTTTGCTGATGGACTTGAAGCGTTAAATACAACGCGAAGTTTTGTAGTGGTGCTTTCGGGTTTAACTACCGCATGATGTGGAAGATGGTAAGTCGGAGAATCATGAGTCGACGGAACTTCTTTCATATGACCCAGATCCAGATATTCTTGGATCACGCTGTCATTGTTTATGGGGAAGACAACCAATATGCCACCCTTTATTTATACAATTAATAAAAACGCACGATAGGTTCTATTAATAATATATGCTGTTTATTTGTGTCTCGATCAATGTGTGTTATAGAGAGGTGCGGAGTAAAGCTCGGCTTCCAAATATATAGCATAGAGCAGCGGTTGACAATTGTAGCTTAGGTTAACAAGGCGCGACAGATTTGACGAAAGAAGAGAAGCGAAAAAAAATAAGAGAGCTGCAGGTGCAGCGGAACACCCATGCGCGCATGCCTGGGTGCTGGCGGTCTGCTCCGAACATACTCCACCCGTTGGAAGAGGCACGGTTCCAACAATTTCCGAATCTATGGGCAGAACGGCTAATTTTGCGACGGCTCTCTTGCTTATACCCGTAGCTTTACGGGCCATGGCTACTCTGATGACGCCGTCACCGCCGGGTATGACTTCTTGGATGCACCCAAGCTGCCATCTCAACGGTGGAATGTTTTCCTCCTTCCGTAACACCAGGCTTCCAACCTTGATGTTAGACGATTCGACGCGCCACTTGCTCCTTTCTTGCAGTTGGGATAAATACTCGCTGCTCCATCTCTTCCAGAAGTGTTGCTGCATCTGGGTCACCCTCTGCCATCTGATGAGGCGACCTTCGCGAAGATGGGTGATGTCAGGCTCAGGAAACTTGGTGTAGCTGGAACCCTTTAGGAAATGCGCCGGCGTTAGCACTTCAAGGCTTTCAGAATTTTCTAAAATTGGACAGAGTGGACGGGAGTTAAGGATGGCAGAAATCTCATATGCGAGAGTTCTTAATTCATCGATGGCTAAGATGGATGCACCGACGACTCTGTAGAAGTGAAATTTTGCCGACTTAACAGCAGCCTCCCATAAACCACCAAAATGAGGGGCACGCGGAGGGATGAACTTCCAATCGATCCCATCAGCTAAGCAGGCGGAAGATATCGATGACGTGTGCGGCTCGCTCAAAAATAGTTCCCGCAGCTCGGCAAGCTCGCTCTTTGCACCGACAAAGTTTGTAGCATTGTCACTCCAAATGGTTCGCGGACTGCCTCGAAGGCTGATGAATCTTCTCAGCGCTGCGATGAAAGAATCCGTCGTAAGATCCTGGACGACCTCCAAATGAGCTGCCTTCGTCGAAAAGCAAACAAAGACGGCGATGTAGCACTTATGGGGTGCCTTGTTTCTGGTCTCTGCCTTGTGATAGAATGGTCCACAATAGTCCACTCCTGTGGTATGAAATGCTGGATTAGGCTGCACTCGACTCGCTGGCAGGCTACCCATGACATGCTCCCAAGTCGCAGGCTTCATTCGGAAGCATCGGACGCATTAATTGATGACGCTAGCAACGAACTTGCGGCCTCCTATCGGCCAGAACCTTTGCCGCAATGTGGCAAGCAATGTCTGTGATCCTGCATGCATGTATTTTTGGTGATAATAAACGATGATTGCCTTGGTGAGTGAATGATTCTTGGGCAAATAATCGGATGCCTCATATTGTAGTCCAAGTCGACGTTCTGAAGCCTTCCACCACTGTGACGGTTAGTCGAGGGTTTGGGCGGCTCAGGGCTGGCCCAGGGTTGTCACAGATATTTATTTGTATCGGATGTGGTTGCTGGAATAGAAAGCCGACCCCGTCCCAGAGTAGAAGTCAGGGTGAATTACACGGTAACTTAGAATCGTACTGGTTTATTCATGGGAAGTGACAAAGTTTAATTATAGGTGAGCGGTCCGCGCTACTCGTTCGGCGTCCGGGCGGTTCGTCTCTCTCCACAGCGAAGGCGGCGCTCCACCGCGAGGCGTCGTTCCGCGTGGCCTCTCAGTGAGGTGGCGCGGGATCGTCGTGGGGCGCTGTAAAGGCAGAATGATCCCTTAGGCGGCCATTCAGGTCATCCGTCGGGGAGGTGAGTCCCTAATCTATGACCATTCAGATCCAAGAGAGAGAAATCCTTAGGCGGCCATTCAGGTCAGCTATAGGAGTAAGCGAGAACCCTATTATGACCATTCAGATCCAAGAGAGAGAGAAATCCTTAGGCGGCCATTCAGGTCAGCCACAGGAGTAAGCGAGAACCCTAATTAGGACCATTCAGATCCAACAGAGCGAGATAAAACCTTAAGCGGCCATTCAGGTCAGCCACAGGAGTAAGCGAGAACCCTAATTTATGACCATTCAGATCCAACAGAGAGAGAAAATCCTTAAGCGGCCATTCAGGTCAGCTATAGGAGTAAGCGAGAACCCTAATTTATGACCATTCAGATCCAAGAGAGAGAGAAATCCTTAAGCGGCCATTCAGGTCAGCCACAGGAGTAAGCGAGAACCCTAACTTATGACCATTCAGATCCAAGAGAGAGAAATCCTTAGGCGGCCATCAGGTAGCCACAGGAGTAGGGAACCCTAATTTATGACCATTCAGATCCATAGATTATAGGAGGGCGGGAGGGTATTAAGCGCTAACTACCATTTAATTACTCCAACTTACTGGTTTATCTTACCAAGCTGCTGACTGCTGCTGCTTACCCGATCGCTGTCGGGAACTGAGTGCCGATATGAGGCCAACTGCCCGCTTTATATAGGCCCCGGCTGTTTCTAGTGTGCCCGCCGATGATCCGCAATTTGCCCAAATAGTGTGGCCAGCCTTCTCTCCTAGTGTGACCAGCTCTCTCTCTTTCAGTGTGGCCAGATCTCCGCGGTTGGCGCGCGCGCGTATTCAAATTTAAATTCATCTGTTTGTTCTCTGTTCATTCTCTGTTTATTCTCTGTTTATTCTCTGTTTATTTCCCGTTCCCTGCAGTTCAGTTGCTCCAGCTCTTTTCCATTTGTACTTCATTTTATTTCACCTTGTTCAATCTCTTCTTTTTCCTAATTATTATTCCTATTTACTTATATTTATTTATTCATTTTATTTACATATTCATTTTATTATCTTGTATTTATTTAATTATATTTCTATATTTATTTATTTAATTCTGTGCGCGGTACGCGTCACACCCCCCCCTCTTATCGGAATGAGCGTGCCGGGTTATGGAGACGAAGTTCCCGCGGTTCGACAGGACTCGCAGCACCGTCCGTCCATCCTGCACCAAGAAACCTCGTTGTTTCCCCGGAATCTTATTCTGCAGCTTCCTCCTGATCTCGTTTCGGGCCGTCGGCGAGATCCGTATTCCCTTCTGTACGGTCCATCCATCCTCGTATGGCTGCTCTGCGTGGATCTCCAGCACATCCCGATCCGGCGAACGATGCTCCCGACGTGTTGCCTCCCGCGCTATCGCCTCGACGGCGCTGCGGATCGTGGGTCGGGTTGCAGGTATGGCCACTGCCTTGTCCCCGGCTGTCTCTGCTGCGACCCCGGCTCGTGGCTGCGGTTTTCCCGGACCTGCTCGGACGCGGTGGCCTTCCTCCCGCCTGCTCCTCGGGGTACGTGGGCGATCCGCACCTTGCCTGGCCCTGCCGTGCCTGCCGCCGGTCTCACCGGTGGTTCGCGCGCCTTCTCCTCCCGTACGGCTCCCTTAGCAGGCGGCGCCTTGCCCATCTTGGCCGGAGCCGTGCGCTTCCTGACGCCACTCATTGGGATCGGGTCCACCAACTTCGCCATCGTCCGTGACGCCGCCGCCTGCGCGTGGCTTTCGCGGAATTTCCGCGCCGCCTCCTTGTATTTGTCCGGGTTCATCACGTGTTCTGCAATGAGGTTTGTGTTTGTGTTAGTGTGGGTGTTTTGACAGCTGTTTAGTGTGGATGTAGATAGTGTTGGTTTAGTACATTGTGTCTGTTTAGTATTTTTTATGGGTTTAGTATTTTGTGGGTTGGGTGATATCGATATTTCACGAGCGATTAGTGTGGGGTTCTGATCTTGGCTATGCCCATGCCCCGGTTGTTCCACCTGGTTTCCACTGGGTCCTTGGTGCGCCTTTGTGTCCTCAATATACACGCGTTTCGTTTTCTTTGTTGCCGTGTCCCTGACCGTGATAATTACGGGCGAAGTGAACTTGACCACTTTCCAGGGCCCGTCGTACTTTGGCGCCAGCTTTGCATTAAAATTTTCCGCCGCCTTTGATAATGGGTGCGTTTTGCACCACACCAGCTCGCCTATTTCCGGCCTCCATTCCCTATTCCTCAGGTCATAGTGCTGCTTTTGCTTGTCTGCCGCCTCCTCCATATGTACAGCTGCCTCTTTTCGAATCTCCTGCAGTCTTTTCCATCTGGCCTCCACTGTCTCTTCCTCCAGACCTGACCCACTTGTTACCATGTCGAAAATTGTGCTGGGTATTCGCAACTCCCTCCCGTATATCAACTGTGCAGGACTAAACTTGGTTGATTCTGACTTGCTACTGTTATAGGCCAGCATCAGCTCGGGTACGTGCTCGTCCCATTTCGTCTGTTCCTCGCCACTCAGCTGTGCGATCATCGTTTTCACGGTTCGGTTTGTCCTTTCCGTCGGATTCTCCTGTGGCGTGTACGGTGCTGTGAACTGCTGCCTGATGCCCCATTTCTCCATGGCTAACTTGGTCTTGCGCCCGGCAAACTGGACGCCGTTATCGGATATTAGGATCTTGGGTGCTCCGATTCTCGAGATTACCCTTTCCCTGAATACTCGCAAGAACGCATCTGCCGTGGCCTGTCGAATTGCTGCTAGTTCCACCCATTTTGAGAACTTGTCTACGATCACCAATAATGTCGTATTTCCGTGTTTCGTTCGGGGCAACGGTCCCACGAAATCCACGCACAATGTTTCCCAGGGCGCTTCAGCTATTTTTGTCAACATTTTTCCGGCTTTCCTCTGTTGTGACACTTTGTATTGTTGACAACAGTTACACTCTTTGACAAACTTCTTCACGTCCCGTGATAGCCGTGGCCAGAAGTACCGTTGCCTCACCCTGGTCAGCGTTTTGAACGTGCCCAGGTGTCCCGTCTCCGCCGTACTGTGATTCTCGATGAGTACCTGTTGGATTTCCTCCTTTGTCACACACAGCTTCCAAGGTTGTGGGTCCTTCGGGTCCTTGCTCAGCTTATATAATCTGTTCCCCTTCATCATATACTCCTGCTCGTCCATCTCGGTACCCATCTCCCTCTGCTTCTTCTCTATCCAATCCACCGTTTCGTTCAGGCCCTTCAGTTCCACCTGGGGGGCTCTCGACAAGGCATCTGCCACTGCGTTCAGTTTGCCCTTCCGGTACTGTACTTCAAACTGAAATGGCTGTAATCCTAGCGCCCATCTAGCGACTCTTCCTGATGGGCTTTCTATCGAGTTTAGCCATTTCAGAGCCATGTGGTCCGTTATTACCACGAATTCGTACCCTTCCAGGTACATCTTGTATTTGTTTATTCCCCAATATATAGCCAAACATTCTTTCTCTGTCGCGCTATACTTCCGTTCCACTGTGCTCAGCTTCCTACTGGCGAACGAGATGACATGTTCTCCGTCCTCACTGTCTTGTGTCAATACTGCCCCAATGCCTAGATCACTGGCGTCGGTTTGCAGTTTGAACTGCCTTGTGAAGTCGGGGCACGACAATATCGGTGCCTTGGTCAAGCTGTCTTTTAACTGTTCAAAGGACAGCTGGTGGTCCTCGTTCCACTCGAATTTCACCCCTTTCTTGATCAGACTCTGCAGTGCTCCCGCCTGTTCCGTGAAATTGGGTATAAACCGTCGGTACCACGACGCCATCCCTAGGAAACTGTGCACTTCTTTCGTGGTTCTTGGGGTTGGATAGTCCTGAATCGCCGCTACCTTCTCCGGATCTGTCCGAATGCCCTGGTCGCTCACCACATGACCTAAGTACTTCAGCTCCTTCTGAAAGAAATGGCATTTGTCCGGGTTGATCCGTAAGTTTGCCTCTCGCAGTCGCCTGAATACCTCTTGTAATTTCTCGAAGTGTTCCCGCTTGCTTCGACCGATAACCACAATATCGTCGAGATATGCGAAAGCAAATGGCTCCATCTCGGGTCCTATCACTGTATCCAATGCCCTCTGGAACGTTGCTGGTGCCGTGGTTAGCCCAAAGGGCATTACTTTCCATTGGAATAGGCCTCGGCCCGGAACCGTGAATGCTGTATACTGTCTGCTCTCTTCCTCCATCGGGATTTGCCAATATCCTGACTTGAGGTCTATCGTACTTATATACCTCGCCTCTCTTAGTTGGTCCAGTATGAAATTCATTCTCGGTAACGGATAGGCGTCTTTTTCGGTCTTGTTGTTCAGTAAGCGATAGTCGATACACATTCTCCAATCATTGTTCTTTTTCTTCACCAGCTAACTCCGCTACACATACACATACAAGAAGGAGCCGCTAGAAGCCTTCTTAGAATCAAGCTCACATCTGGGTTACTGACAGAGGATGCTGGTCATGTTAGGATTTTGAAAAATGTTTCTGGCTTAGAGATCTGCAGCCAAACAGATCTCATGACCACGAAACTCTACTTCGGGGCGAAATTTAGGACTCTCATCCCAGACCGTAGGGCATGGGATAATGGCAACCCTTGCTGTGACCCCGAAGCCTTGCAGTGGTTCACTGATGGGTCCAAAACTGAGCAAGGGGCGGGTGCAGGGGGATCTTTGGACCTAACACCAGAGTCTCGATTCCACTAGGTAAATGGCCCAGTGTTTTTCAATCAGAGATTCATGCCATTGAGGCCTGCTCCAAACTCATCCTTGCCAAAAGAATGAGAGGAGCTACAATAAATATCTATTCGGATAGCCAAGCGGCGATCAAAGCGCTATCCTCTTGGAGGATAAGCTCCAAACTCGTCCGCAGACTGCTGGACCAGCCTCCAGCAACTCTCCACTGGGAACAGGGTAACTTTGTGTTGGGTTCTCGGTCATGCCGGAATTCCCGGCAACGAAAACGCTGATGAGCTGGCAAGAGCCGGCTCAGCGACTCCTTTACACGGTCCGGAGCCTTTCTGTGGCTTAGGGTGGGCCGCAGCCAACGATATGGTTGGAAGATGGGCTAAAGGAGCTAAGTCCAGGCATTGGATATCCAGCTCAGGATGTCGTCAAGCTAAAGAGCTGATACATCCACTTTTAGGCAGGAACACTAATGGATGTTCCAGGATGGACCTAAGACTATTGGTAGCCTATTATTTGGGCCAGAAGGAGGCACCTGCATAGCGAGCTCTTGACAGCTTCGCAGATCAGGCAAGCCTCGACCAGAGACCTGCTTGCCTTCATAAGGGAGGCTGAGCAACTCTTGTCTCATTAGGAAGAAACATAGGCACAAAAGATCGCTCGGTCGCAGTGCCTTAAGTCTCTGCAGGGAGATCTCCCCCCAACATTTATTTATTTATTATTCTTCACCAGCACCACTGGCGCACTATACGGACTACGAGATGGTTCTATAAGCCCCAAAGTTAGTAATTCGTCGACCTGTTCGTTTATGACTGCCTGTTGCTTCGGATTTCGCGGGTAGTACCGTTGCTTTATGGGCTTGTCATCTTTTAGATATATTTTGTGTGTTGTTATGTGACTAACCCCGTTCATGTTCTCAAATACTTGCCTTTGCCGGTCCAAGAAGGTTTGTACTTCTTCCTCCGATGGCTCCTCTTCCATGTCCTCTGGTCCGTCATCATCATGCTGCTCCTCACCGTTTTCTTCCTTCCCTGCCTCCGTTATCTCCAGTTCCAAATTCCCGCATCTTAGCACGCTGCGCACCTTCGCCAGGAAATCCATTCCCAGCAATACTCCGCCTTCCACCCTCTCCAATATCATGAACGCTATGGTAAACTCCCTTCCTCCGAACTGCACTGTTGCCTCGAACGTTCCGACCGACCGCTGTTTCGCTCCATTGGCGAGCGTAATCTCGGTTCTGGTTCCTGTCCACTTGCCCTGCTCCCTTAAATCCTGATACCGACTCCTGCTGATCGCACTGCGGGATGCTCCTGTGTCTATGATTCCCTTTGCGGTTTGCTCGCCGATTCTTAATCTGGCAATTACCTGGAATCCGTCACAGCTTAGTTGCCTTCCCGGTGCTGGCTGTTGTGCTCTTGCCTGAGTCACCAGCCTTACGTGCTCAGACCTCTCTGCGTTTCCCGAGTCATTTCTGCAGCATTCCGTCGTTCGCACTTCGTTCCTTCCGCAGACCCAACAAAATAACCTTGGTGGGTTACCGCAAGTTCGTGCCGCGTGTCCGGTGCCCCCGCACCGTGTACAAATATCCGTTCTTAGTTGCGGCTGCTGTACTCGCTGGCTGGTCCCGGCCGGACTTTCTGCCGCCTCGATTTCCTCTACTTCCTCAGCCAGTTTTAAGAACTCCGTTAGTGAGGTGAACCCGGATCTCCTCGTATATAATTTGATCTTGCTCCTGCAATTTTTATATATTCGGTCGAGTTTTTCCTGTTCTGAAAGCTTTGTGAACCGCATTAGCTTACGTAGTTCCATCGCGTACTGCCTTACGGGTTCGTTCTCCCGCTGTCTCAGTTGGGCGATCTGGGTCTCCAGTTGCTCCTCGTATCTCGGCGGTAGGAAATACTCCAGCAACTCCGCCGTTAATTGTGCCCATGTACTGATCTTGGTCGGGGTTACATTCCACCAGTCGATGGCGGCCCCTTCCAGAATAAAAGGCATCGCCTGGATTAGCTGATCCTTCTGCATTCCGTACCCGGCTGCCCATTGTTCCAACTTGCTTAGGAATTCCAATGGGTTATCCGTGCCCTGGTATCGGATGCCCCATCCGCGTACTCGGTCCACAATATCTGTCTCGACTTTCCTGTCTGTTTTTCTCTCTTTTTCTCCCTCCATGGTGTTAACTACTTCCTCCGTGTCCGTTACTCGGATTTCGGGTGTTGTACTCGCTGTTGTACTTGCTGCCGGGCTCTTATCCCTTTTGTTTCTCGCCGCTAATTGTGCGTAGGTTGCTGACAGCTGTGCGAGTCTTCGCTTCTCTGCCCCAGTATGATCGGTTCTTTTGACAAATGCAGCCACTACTCGTCTGAGTTCTTCGTTCTTATCTGCAATGTCCAATCCAAACTCGATCGCGTATTCTGTCAGTTCGTTCTTCGTTGCCTGATACACCCAGCTCGACATTACTCTTCTGGTATCGGTTTCTCCCTTGCAACCACTTTAATCTGTTCGGGCGCCACTGTGACGGTTAGTCGAGGGTTTGGGCGGCTCAGGGCTGGCCCAGGGTTGTCACAGATATTTATTTGTATCGGATGTGGTTGCTGGAAGAGAAAGCCGACCCTGTCCCAGAGTAGAAGTCAGGGTGAATTACACGGTAACTTAGAATCGTACTGGTTTATTCACAGAAAGTGACAGAGTTTAAGAATATGCGTGGGCGGTCCGGGCTACTCGTCCGGCTCGGCCGGCGTCCGGTCGGTTCGTCTCTCTTGTCACGGCGAAGGCGGCGTTCCACGGTGAGTCGTCGTTCCGCGTGGCTGCGCAGTGGGGTGGCGCGGGGTTTGCGGGCGGGCCGTGGATCGTCGTCCGGAGTCGTCGTGGGCGCTGAAAAGACAGAATGATCGGTCCCTTAGGCGGCCATTCAGGTCAGCCACAGGGGTAAGCGAGACTCTAATCTATGACCATTCAGATCCAAGAGAGAAATCCTTAGGCGGCCATTCAGGTCGGCCACAGGAGTGAGCGGGAACCCTAATCTTGACCATTCAGATCCAAGAGAGCGAGATAAAACCTTAAGCGGCCATTCAGGTCGGCTATAGGAGTGAGCAAGAACCCTAATTTTGACCATTCAGATCCAAGAGAGCGAGATAAACCTTAAGCGGCCATTCAGGTCGGCTATAGGAGTGAGCAAGAACCCTATTATGACCATTCAGATCCAAGAGAGAGAAATAAATCCGCAAGCGGCCATTCAGGTCAGCTATAGGAGTAAGCGAGAACCCTAATTATGACCATTCAGATCCAACAGAGAGATAAATCCGTAAGCGGCCATTCAGGTCAGCTATAGGAGTAAGCGAGAACCCTAATTATGACCATTCAGATCCAACAGAGCGAGATAAAACCGCAAGCGGCCATTCAGGTCAGCTATAGGAGTAAGCGAGAACCCTAATTATGACCATTCAGATCCAACAGAGAGATAAATCCGTAAGCGGCCATTCAGGTCAGCTATAGGAGTAAGCGAGAACCCTAATTATGACCATTCAGATCCAACAGAGCGAGATAAATCCGCAAGCGGCCATTCAGGTCGGCTATAGGAGTAAGCGAGAACCCTATTATGACCATTCAGATCCAACAGAGAGAAATCCACCACAACAAAAACATTATGACCATTCAGATCCATAGATTATAGGAGGGCGGGAGGGTATTAAGCGCTAACTACCATTTAATTACTCCAACTTACTGGTTTATCTTACCAAGCTGCTGACTGCTGCTGCTGCTGCTGCTTACCCGATCGCTGTCGGGAACTGAGGGTAATAATGTAACCTGGAGAAGCGTTGCTCTTCTGCGGACACGGCTTGCCCTGGCTAAGAACTCCATACTCCTTCGCCAAGTGAAGCTGCTGAATGCTCCTCAGAAGAAGTACAGTTCCCGGTTTGATCTCCTCCACTGCAAGACGTCCTTTTAATGGCACAGATTTGGCCCTGCAATTCGAAATAAACCGGTGAATGTATGCAAATACGCGCTGCAACTTGTCGAAAGAGTTTGGGTATTTGCAGTTCGATGAAATGTCAATGCAAACGGTTCCAATTAGAGTCGCAGAACGACGTTCTGGCAGATCCTGCATCTAGCAGGGACGGCCAATTCGACGAGCTTTGCAGATGGAATGGAGGCCCATTAGTCCATAGGGAATGCTCCAGCAATTCTCTGGGGGTGCATCCTCGTGACACGACGTCTGCCGGGTTCAAGTTTGTCGGAACGTGATGCCAAGTCATGTCTTTCGTCATCTCCTGAATTTTAGCGATTTTGTTTGATACGAATACATTACGAATACAATGCGTCATCCCAATCCACGTTAGCACTCCATAGAGATTGCAGAAATATCTTGGATTTTGTGACAATTGGGGTTATTAAACCAAGTGGATCATAGAATTTGGGTATTGTTGACAATGCAATCCGCTTGGTCTGTCGATGATTGGTCGATATTTGCGAAAAATTAAATAGAAGTTGATCTGAAGCTGGATCCCAGGCTAATCCCAATGCCTTGGCGATATCCGATCCATCGTGAAATTTGATTAACTGCTCCTTGTCACAGTCTGACTCTCCTTCCAGGGCTGCTGGCTCATTGGAACACCATTTACGGATCGGAAAGTGGCCTCTCGACAGTAGTTCCTTCACCTGATGACGAATTTCTATCACCTCCTCAACTGAGTCCCCTCCAGAGAATAAATCATCCACATAGAAATCTCTACGAACAATTTTTGCTCCAATTGGAAATGATTCCTCCTCATCATAAGAGAGCTTATGCATGGCTCTTATAGCCAAGAAGGCAGCTGGCTTGTTTCCATAAGTCACAGTGTTTAATTTGAAAACACTGAACTCATCCGTGGAGTTCTCTCGCCAAACGATACACTGCAAAAAGTCAGCCGGGGACGAGACACGAACGCATCGGTACATCTTGCAGATATCTCCACAAAGGGCTACTTTAAAAAATCTGAAGCGAAGCGGGATGTTAAAGATTTTTTGCTGAATTGTTGGCCCTGCAAGAAGTAAGTCGTTCCGAGAGCTACCAGAAGTCGTTTTCGCAGATCCATCAAACACGACACGAAGCTTTGTGCTCGTGCTCTCCTGTTTATTTACGCAGTGGTGGGGCAAAAAGAATTGTGGTACAGATGGTTCCTTTGTTACAAGAGACATGTGACCTAAATCGATATACTCCCGTAAAAATGCTGAATACTGAGCTTTCAGGGCTGGGTTTCTATCCAGTTTAGCTTCCAAACTCCTGAAACGACGACGAGCCAAACAATAGGAATCACCTAGAGATTCGAATCCTGAAGGAGACAATGGGCGAACAGAGTATTGACCATTCCCAAGTCTGGTGCAATTTTCATTGAAAAGTTGTTTGCATCGCAAGTCTTCCGGCAACAAAGATGGCTTTGACGAGGTTACGTCTTCAATTTCCCAAAATCGCTTTACTATTGCGGTAAGTGAGTCATCATCAGAATGATCAGCAGGGTCCTTGATGATGGCTGCTAAAACCGAAACAATCCAACCAAGTTTAGTGTTCTGCAGAGTTGGCAAAGTCCTGTTCAAATGAATTTGTCCCATGGAAATTACCTCGAAAAACAGACCAGCGCCAATTAAAAGGTCAATTCGTTGAGATTGATGGAAATAGGGATCCGCGAGCGAAATGTTTGCTGGTATCCTCCATGATGCTGCATTTATATTGAAATGGGGCTGATAACCAGTGATACTATGAGCCACGACAGCTGCGAATGAAGCACGATAGCTTGCATCCTGCGACTGCGCAAGAATATCGACTGCCTTATCCGATTTCATGGAAGATTCTCCGATTCCAAAAATCGAGGTTTGTGATCATCTATGCGTCAAATTCAGTTGATTGGCTAAGCGAGACGTTATGAAATTTAATTGCGAGGCTGAATCTAGAATTGCCCTACAAGGCATAAATGCTCCTACTCTACTACTACTCCTACTCCTACTCCTACTCTTCTTCACGTAAATAATAGTAGTTGGAAGCAAAACGTAATCGATCGGCATATTTGAGGGTTTAGGTGGAGGGTCTGATGATAGATGATAAGGTTGCGGGGAGGAATGAAAGCATGATACTAATGCTGATGATGTTGATGGCGATGGTTGAATTGATGAAACTGCAAGTGAGTTGAATGGTGCGGATGGGTCTTGGTTCATGTGCAGTAATGTATGATGCTTCATGTGACAATGTCTGCAGAGCGACGACTTACATTGCTGCAAACTATGCCCCTTGCGCAAGCAGTTCAGGCAAAAATTCAACTTCTTGGATTCCCTATATCAAAGGCTAGGACTGAGGTTTAAAAATCTCGAGCATTTTGTCAGATAATGGTCCCTCGCGTCGCAAAACAAACAGATTGGTTGATTTGGTTTAGGAGCAGAAGCAATCGGGGAATTTTGGTTTTGCTTGGGAAAGTTTCTTCCCACCTGCTGGCCTGGTGTGTGCGTTACCAAGGCTTGATCCAAGTTCTCCATCATCCTGCACCTCTTCTCCAAAAACGTCTCCATGCTATAACAGGTGGACAGCTCATGGATTGATAAATCCTCTTCCCACTTTTCACGCGTCCTCTGGTCCAGCTTTTGCACGACGATGTGAATCAGCAGTCCATCCAAAAGTTGTTGCGTTGTTGCCAGGGTTCGAATGGCCCGCAGATGCGAATTCATGAAATCGCTTAGCTTGCGAAGACCCTTTGAACATCCCTTCTCGACACCTTTCAACCCAAAAATTGCCTGTACGTGTGCCTGAAAGTGTAAAACTTTATTATCAAAACGATTTTTGAGCAAATTCAAAGCCTTTTGATAATTGGCATTTGAGGGTTCTAGCGAGCGTATGGTCTCTAAAGCCACGCCGTCTAAACTTGACCGCAGATATTGAAATTTCTCAATGTCGCTCAGCTCCTCATCATTTCCGATGACCGAGGTGAAGGTAGCAAAGGTACAAACCATTAAAACGAGCAATTTCAAAGTTCGGCAATCGATGCCTCCTAGATCTAAAAGAAAGATCCGGATGGTTAGTAATGTCAATGGATGTTGAATTTGCAGTGGCCGAAGCCGGCAATTTCGAATTGCGAAGAGCAGCTAATCCACGGCTGAGCTTCGCTTTCACATCCATGAAAACTGCGGAAAATTCCATCCGACTATCACTAGCGATCTCAGCAAAATCCAATTTCTCCAACGATGTCTGTGCAGAATCAAATAACAGATTCAAGGAATTGATCCAATCCACTCGCGCAAGCAAATCATCTTCGTCAAACTGATTTATCGCATCAGCGTTTAAATAAAATTTCATAGAGCTCAGCTGCCGCAAGGTCGATTGGGCTTTGGCTCTATAGAAATCAACTTCAATTGGGGTCTCATTCTGAGCCCGAACCGAGTTTTCAGTGTCAGACATTTTCCGATAGCAAGAGCAAATTAATTACATACAATGTCCGACCGAGTCAGAGGTACGACACACCCTATACTTTACCGCGAAATGTAAGCGTCGCCGAAATGCAACGGATTTTAATTTGTTTAATTTGTTGTTGTTATTTTTGCCGGCAATTTATTTTGCCTATCCACAGAGTAACCGAAATGTATATATGTATGTAACTCGGTGGCTTTATGTACATATAAATCTATATGTTATGCGCTAATTAACAAAAAATTACGTGCGATTAACTTTTGTTAATATTGTTGTGCACAACACAGTTTTTGGTTTTCACAGCGCGAAGTGTACGAAAATCAAGCGGCGGCTGCTGTGCACTTATGTTTGTATGTTCGTGTGTTTGTGACCGAATGCCAGCAAACGACAGCGACAAAAGTTGGCTTTGTTTAAACGATATTAAACAATCACGTCGGGGTCACCAAAATGTTAATGGGTAAGACAACCAATATGCCACCCTTTATTTATACAATTAATAAAAACGCACGATAGGTTCTATTAATAATATATGCTGTTTATTTGTGTCTCGATCGATGTGTGTTATAGAGAGGTGCGGAGTGAAGCTCGGCTTCCAAATATATAGCATAGAGCAGCGGTTGACAATTGTAGCTTAGGTAAACAAAGCGCGTCAGATTTGACGAAAGAAGAGAAGCGAAAAAAGATAAGAGAGCTGCAGGTGCAGCGGAACACCCATGCGCGCATGCCTGGGTGCTGGCGGTCTGCTCCGAACAGTCATATTGCTCTTTTAGGGGAAAGTCTCTTTTTAAACGGTTCTCGTTTGTAAGAAACTGAGCTAACGCAATCGACCTTGAATATCCTAAATTGGATCCGTAATTCTCGGGGTCACAGATCGGGAGCGTCACCACGTGCCTCCCGCTTGCGTCTTTCTTCGTGGTCTGGAGGAAGTTCCTTTCGCAATAGGAATCGGACTCTTTTACCATCTTAACTGGTAGATCCTCCACCTCCCAGAACTTGCTGAGAAGCGAGTCGAGCGAATCAGGGTCCCCTATTTGCGACCCGTGTCGGATTACCGTTGGAAATCGGCCCCGTTAGCACACACCCGAAATTCGTTTCTTGGCCCAGGAGCGAGCCGCAAATATTTTGACGGGTACCATCCATCATTATGGACGGTAAAATGTCAGCCCCGATCAACACGTCAATTTGAGAGCTCTCAAAAAAGGTAGGATCTGCCCAGCGGAGCGCGGGCAGGTCCTTCAAAGAATTCCAGGGAATTGAATAGGAAGGCAGTTTGCCTGCCAGTTCCGGAAGGACGTACGCCGTGGTGTCTAATTGTAGACCAGGCTTATGCGGAGAGCGAATCCCGAAATTACACAGCTTCTAGGACTTCGCAGAGACGGAGTGATTTAACCCGGAGACTTGGGCCTGGATGTTCCGGAATGGCAACTTCATGAGGTTAAACAGACGTTCGGAAATGAACGTCGCCTCGGATCCCGAGTCGATCAAAGCTCGTGCTCGGTAGTTTGTTCCCAAATGGCACACGTCAATGATTGCCGTGCTCAGAAGAACTGCTGAAGTGCCGCAAGCGAAATAGCTTTGCACCTCTGAAGTGCTGGCAGATGCATTCCTGCTAGAGGGTCTAGAGGATTGTTCTGTGGAAGGCGAGGAGGTTGCGGAACTCGCACTCGCGGAATTTGGGGTGCTGCGATGCAGCAGAGTATGATGCCTCCCTCTACACGTGAAACAACTGTGTGTGCTTGTGCAGTCACGCAGTTGATGGCCTCTGGCGAAACAACTTAGGCATAGCTGCTTCTTTTTGATGTAGCCGGAACGCGCGTCAACTGACATTTGGAGAAAGCGCGGGCACAATCTTACCGGATGGTTCTCCTTTGTCTCGAAGGATTGAAGCCTTTTTGGAGCCGGTTTCATATCCTCGATGGCCTCCAATGTCCGATACCTTTCGCTCAGGAGGGTGTTCATTTCTTCCCAAGCCGGAATCTCGGATTTGGACGTAAGGGACTGTTCCCATAGAGAAAGGGTCACCTTTGGCAGTTTGCTCGCACAGAGGAAGACTAGCAGACAATCCCAGTTGTCAGTGGATATCTGCGAATGGGCTAGCGCTGTTAAACACCCTTGAATCGTGGACTGCAACTCCTTGAAAGCATGACCAGATTCTTGGGATATGGAACTCAAGTTGAACAAGAGCTTGAGTTGGCTGTTGACTAAAAATCGTTTATTTTGGAACCGGTCGTGAAGCGCTTCCCACGCCGAAGCGAACCCGTCACTTGAAAGAGGGGATTTGGACACGATGACTTTTGCCTCGCCGCTTGTTTTTGTGAGAAGGTGAAAGAGCTTCTCGACCGGCGTCAGCCTGGGGTTATTAACATAAACTGCCGTGAATAGGTCCCGGAAAGTGGGTCATCGGAGGTAGTCGCCATCGAAGATTTCAGTGTCGCAAGGAGGTAAGCGGCACCCGGATGAAATTAGCGGCTGGGAGGGCGTTTGAACAACTGAAGGTGTTGCCCTTTTGATATTTTCGCCAGAGTAGCAGTAGTCATACTTGGACTGCAGCAGAGGAAATGTTGTGAGGGATCCTTCTCGGGCAATTAGGTCAGAGCATGTTTCGTACTCTCTTTCCACTTTGTCCCATAAGGCTCGCAATTGTTGCAGACGGACGTTTAACGTGTGTAGGGATAGAGAAACTTGATCAGGAGTGTAACGATCCTTTTCAAGGGTCGTACAAACTCTTAGCATTACACACCCACGTATATGTAAATAATATAAGAAATAATTAAGCTTAAAACGATAGTTCACTAGGGACATGGAGTCCACCAATATCGATAGTTTTATTAGGGGCACGAAGTCCCAAAGAATGCCCTTCACAAGTGCCCAGGTGGCAACCTTAGGACACCGATAGTTCGATACGATAGATCGATACAAAAGCGATCGAAGAGGTGCGACCACTAAGCCGGAGATCGTGGCTTTTTGGTTCCGGTCGCGACGAAGATAGACGTGAAATAGACACAGTGATCGTAAGCTTCGAAAGCCCCAAGAAAACACGTGCGTGCGCGAGCAAAAGACCCAGCGGCGACAGGCTTTTTCCCGCTACGCAAACCCCGGTCGCGAGAATATCCGCGGCGAAAGCCTTTTCGCGCGGCCCTAATCACAGACACCAGAGTATCAGCGGCGACAGCCTTTTCCTAGCGTAGAACAAGTAAGCCACCTGCTTTCCCCTTCCCCTTTGGCCGCAGCCAGGGGCAGTCTATTACTGAAATAAAGAACGTATCATTGCAACTGAGTTGTGTTGCCAGATAGTTCGGAGTGGGCAGAGTTGCCAGACGGCGAACAGCCGAGACGAGGAGTTCAACCAATACAAGTAGGCGCCCAGCAAGGCGATCGCCGCGTATCACCGCCAGGGGCATCCTTGTTTTCACTACCGACTGCCGGCCACCCAGCAGCGTGGCCAGTAGTCGAGAACGGTCGAACACCAACATAATAAGTAGCGATCAGTGGTAGGGGTTTATGCATCAACACTTCTGCCGGTCTTGCTGCTCTTACGTACAAGATTCCAACTACAGGTTCCACCCTTCTATACAAATTTCTTGTGTAGGTTTCTTGGCCGCGACTGAGGTCTTACCCCGGCTATAGAAACCACGTCACAGGAGTGTTGATCTTGGCTTCGAACATGCTGACGCGATCACTGACGGCAATGAATTTGTCCAATGCAGCGGCGGCGGGCGTTGGCAACTTTGCGGATTCCATCTTTTTGCTGATAGAGCGAGTCACCCTTAGAAAATCAGTCTTGACAGTAGAGGGATTTTCGGATTTTTTCGCCAGTGAAGACTCGCTGGACGCTTTCGTCAGCGGACGAGAAATGAAGATTTTTGGAGTAGTCTTCGAACTGGTCGATGGTAGATCTCTCCCTTTTGGAGTGGAAATCAGAGGTCTGACCTTTGGACTAGCGGACTTGGGAGCTGGCTTAGCGCGACCGGGTAGCGGAGAGTGTGGATTAAGTTTGGTTGATTTTTCTAGCGCGGATGTCGCTTTTTTGTCTCCCTCTATGAACATACTCAATTATACCCTCGGAAAAATGACGGCACGGAGGCCTGTACGCCAAGAAAATTGAAAGAGGGAAACGGCTAAACAGACACTTCGGTTCTGGATGGGCAATTAAAAACCCGAATTCGAATGGAATAGTAGAATTGGAAACTTGAAAAAAATGGATTCCGAAAAGAAATCACAGAAAATAGCTAAAAATTTTCCAAAGGAACCAAAAGATCTGGAAAATAGCAAGACCTAGCTATCAAAACGAATGGGAATTCACGGATATGGACTGACAAAAAAACCCTTGCAGCGGTCGAACGCTAAGTGCGGATATGAAGGCTCGCCGCTCGCTTTATATAGTGCTTGGCGAGACTTAGTGTGCCCGCCGTTGGTGTGGAATCTTCCCTTTTATCGGTATTGCGATTTATAATGCGAAACATAAAAGTAAACACGCCAAAAACCTAGCTGGAATAGCTAATAAATTCGGAGGGAATTATTAAATAATTATTGGAAATTATTTAGGTTGTTTCGGTGGTGTGGAACAGGACAAAAATTTAAAAATAAACAAATTCTGTTGAAAAACCCGCCGAAATAGACACGAAAATAGCTAAGAACGATAAGGAAAATTTGGCGGTAATTAATAAATAATTATTGGAAAATGTAGCTTTTGTATTTAGGAATCCCAACAATATTTTGTTTAAAATTTCTGTGTGAAAACCCGCCCAAAAATGGACAAAAAAAATTGCTAAAAATGGCTAGGAAAAGACAGGAAATTTGCCGGTATTTAATAAATAGGTAGTTATCTGCAACTCTCGGCTTAGTATTTTGGAAACCCAAAAATATTTTAAACATTTTGTGGGAAAACCCGCCAAAATTCTCTGGAGTAGCTATAAAATAGCCAAGGAATTTGGCTATTGTGAATTGTTTAGAATTTATTTGGTAACTTTTAAAATTTTTGTTCTCGGAAATATATTTTTTTGTTTCGAGTGGAGGGTATTTTCTCGTCGGCACTGTGTCGCCGTTCTTGTCAGTGCAGTCTGTATGTGTGCCTAATAGCTTGCACCTGCTGTCTGAACAAGAGGAGAAAGAGGAGGCGAGAGAACTCGAACTTAGGCGAGTCTATGTATGTAGGTATGTATATACGTATGAAGCTGTATAGCGCAGAATAGCGGGAAGCTGGTAAATATATGTATTAAGGCGGGCAAGCTGGAGTTTGGCGCTCCGCTGCAAATATGTATGTATGAAGTCAGGAGCGGAATAAAAACCAATATTTGTTTGTGTAATTTATGTATGTCGAATAAAAATATATTTTATTTATTTCTGAAGCGAAGGGTTATTTATTTTTGTTCTTAAAAATTGGATGTTTAATTTATTTGTATTAGTTGTATATTTTATTTTTACACAAAATAGATTAAGTGTCTGGATAATTTTTAAGATGGGGTATACATTTTATTTTATGTATGTATGTATGTAGTTTAAATATATTTGAAATAATTTGTGTGTTGCGGATATTTATTTATTTGTATAAATTGGACTGTGTATGTATGTATGTATGTATTTTATTTTAAATATATATTGCGGTTTCTGCGGATGATTTTTAGAATGTTAAATTTATTAAATTTTGTGCACTTTTTGTAACTTAACTTTTGTGTGTGTGTTTATTTTAAAAAATTTAGTTATTGAAGGCACAAAAATACAGCAATTTAATGACGTACGTTTTCTGTGAATATGGATGGGTGTATGTGATATATATATATATGTATATATTTTGGACACCAGCGGATCGCAGTGGAAAACGAAGTAGGGGGCCAATATTGGCAAAGCACTTGTTGCACTTTAAAAAAATAAGAAGAACTTCACTGCGGCTGGGCGAATGCACATAATATATATATATCACTTTCACTTTTCACTTTTCGGAATCAGATGGAAGGAAAGAATTAAACGCCTTTGGAATAGGAATATGGCGACCACGGACGGAGTAGAAATGGAAAACCGTACTTATCTTGGATTTTTTCCGCAGGGGGCGCTGGTGGATCAGGATAGATCCGGAGTCGAAGGACCATGAACTGGAGTGGGCGGAGTTCTTGCCAAAAGGTCGTACGGCCGCTGGAATGGCTCGTGGTCGCTGGCTGGAGTTGATGAAGTGCTGCTGTTGTTGCTGTTGTTGGGGGCCCGAAGTAATAAATAGGCGTCGGGGTGGCTTCACTTTGACTTCACTTTATTGCACTTCTTGTAGTGGACAATGCTTGCTTAAGATTAACTTATACCTAACAATAGAAAAGCCGCGGGACCGCGGAGTGGTGAACTTGGTGAAAGGAGGGAGAGCGCGAGGAGAGCAAGAGAAGAGCCGCAGCGAAAGCTTTAGCGCGAGCGCTGGCCGCTCACACTGCCGCTCAATAGTTCGCGCCCTTCTGGCGTGAACATTCTCCCCCCCTTGCGTAGGCAAAGGACTCATCGGCCGGATGGCCAGCAGGATCGGCGTCATCATTCACGACAAGCTCCGGAAACGGTCCATCCGAAGACGGTGCTTTGAGCGACGGGCAACCCATCATCGAGCTTTAGGAACCTCGGTTGGATCAGATTCGCATAAACAATTGACCCCAACACGAGGGAGATGGTTGCCGGCCGGTGGAAGCGGTCGTCCGCAAGACGAATATCATTGAATTTGGCCCTTGCAGCGTTGCTCAGCGCTCGAATTGGTGTCCGGATCCTCAGGCTGGGGTCGACCTTCAGGACGACATCGAGCTGGAAGCAGTTTGTTCGGGACCGGAGAGTCACCGAGCAAACCTCGTCGTCTCCTAGCCGGGTGGTAGGCAGCCGGAACGCAGACGCCAACGACCGATCGATGCTGCTCACCGGCATGCATGGGTCGATCATGGCGCCGGTCTCGAAGGTCCTCTAGCCCGTGTCTAGGACGACAATGGCTGTCGGCAGGATGTGGACAGCCTTCTGCTGCGGCCACGTTGCCACTGACGGGGACGGGACGGAGACCTTCGGCTGCGGGCGATCGTTGGCGACTGGGGCTGGCGACGGTGACCGGGAAATGGACATCGCGTCCGGACGGGGTGCAGCGGGCTGGCGCCCTCTGCGTGTCGGAGGTGGCAGTGCGGATCCTCTTGGAGCGGAGCGGGGTTCCTCGTGTATGTGGAGTAGAGTGTGGTGGTTCCCTCCACACTTCTTGCATCCTTCTTGGCTGCGGCAGTCTCCTCCTGAGTGCTCATGGGTGAGGCAGTTCGAGCAGTACTTGTTGATAAGCGCTGCTCGAAGGCGCTTTTCAACGCTCAGTTTATGGAACCTCTTGCACTTCTGAAGAGGATGGATTCCCGGGCAGACCCGGCAGCGGTAGGATTGAATACCTCGAGTACGTCTGCGCTCCGCGGAGTTGGTGGAACGAGGACGAGGAGCCATGGCGACGAGGAGGAAGCTGTCTGTCCACTTTGGACCCCGGAATGGGGGAGGAGCCCTAATCCCTCGGAACGGAGGACTCTTGGTCTTCCGCAGGCAGGAGAATGACTTTGTGGACAGGGCGCTTAATTGTGACGCGAGACGTACGGATCACGACGACACGAATGCGGTCATCGGCTCCAGGAAAGGCAGAAACTATTCTGCCGAGCCAACATTCGTTTGATGGTAGATTGTCCTCCTTGACGACAACCATATCATCGACTTGGAGATTCCTGGTCGGAAAATGTCATTTATTGCGTTTGTGGAGTTCTTTGAGATACTCCTCTTTCCACCGTGCACTAAACTGCTGATGTTGAGCCTTGAGATGTTGCCATCGATTCAATATCAACTTGGCTTCGCCCTTTATCTCGGGCTTAGCCGTGGAAAGCAACGGCCCTCCGATAAGGAAATGGCCTGGTGTTAGGGCCAGCAAATCTGAGGGATCTTCGGACATAGGGGAGAGGGGTGTGGAATTGAGGCAGGCCTCGATCTTAGCGAGAAGCGTTGCCAGCTCCTCAAACGCGGGCGGACGTCGACTTATAGAAAAGGGTTTTGAAACTTTTCACCCCCGCTTCCCATAGACCCCCCATATGTGGAGCCCCTGGTGGGAGGAACCGCCATACGAGTCCCTGATGGCTATATGCATCAGTCACGGACTCTTTGATGGCTTGGAGAAAGTCCCTGGAAATCAAAGTGGCTGCCCCCACACAGGTCTTGCCATTATCGGAATGAACCCGCTGAGGACAACCGCGTCTCGCTACGAAACGAGCAAAGGCCGCTAGGAATTTTTCGGTTGTCAGGTCGGAAGTGGGTTCCAAATGAATTTAATCTGGTGAGTAAATTGGATGAGAAGGCGCGACAGTCTGCAGTCGTAGGGAAGAATGATCGGATGGTGTTCATCATATTGTAGGGCTTTGGAGGCAGTGAGGCGGCCACAGGCCCTTAAAAGGCCGTGTCGGTCAATGAAAGGAAACAGGTTCAGCAACGGACTCGACACTGGAGAGGCCTTTTTTCTGCCAGATGCTTCAGCTCTTGGCTGTATGCTCTGCGCTGCACCATGGAGATCAGAGTTCTTTCTGCATCTCGGATTTCTTCACTAGTGGGTTGTGAGTTGGACGAGAGCGAACCCTTGCGGCAGCTTTTCAGGAAGCGCTGAACATAGGCCAGAACTCGTAGCACCTTGTCCAGTTTGGAGAAATTTTATTTAAAACGCAACATATTTCATTTTTGGCGCAAATTCGCGCCGTGTAAGTTCTATTCCATAAAAGACGAGCACACGGGTTTAGTTATGAACATAAAATCGGTCAACAACACAAGACACACATAAAGCAAATAACATATAATAAACAATTCTAACATACAATTTATATTAAACATACCTGGATCTTGATTTTCCATTAAAAATAATAATTATAAGACTTTATTTTCAATAGTTACAGACATTTAGACTTTGCGAAATTTCTAATTGTTCCACATGTAAACAAAGCGTTGAACACATGTTTGATTTTGACGCCCTGGTACAAAACCAGGGTTGCCACTATACAACTTTAATTTACCGCATAAATAATCTTAGAGTATCTACTTACAAAATACAAAATCAAAACACGAAAAGCTTTCCATGAAAATGTTGGGTTTTTTCCAAAAAATCGGGCATTTTGCCCAATGTGCGTTGGTGGAAAGGAGGGAGAGCGCGAGGAGAGCAAGAGAAGAGCCGCAGCGAAAGCTTTAGCGCGAGCGCTGGCCTCTCACACTGCCGCTCAATAGTTCGCGCCCTTCTGGCGTGAACAACAGTAAATAAAGTAAATTTGGAAATAACGTGAATAAAGAAGTAGTAAATAATAAAAAAAAAGCGGCAAGTATTATGAAACCCCATTTTGCTGAATTTAATCTGGAATGTCAAGTTAATAATAATAATAATAATAATTTGCTAGAGGTTAGTGCACTGCGACCACTAGGGTCTATTGTGCCCTCGTCCTAGTGTATGAGCTATAGCTCCTCGGACGGTCCAATCGATCGCAAGAATGCGATGATGTCGCCTGGTCGAAGAGCCCTCATTTCCTTTGTGGTGAGTGTAAGGCCCCCAAAGTGGGCCAACCTCAACCGACTGATAGCCGGACACACCTCAAGTAGGTGCTCCGGAGTCTATTCTCCTTCCAGACAAAGTCTGCAAAGGCTGTCCTCCCCTATTTTGAGATTGTGCAGATGCTTGCGCAGTCTGCAGTGCCCGGTCTGGAAACCCGTGACTATTCGGAGAGATCCTTTGCTCAACTCCAAACAGTCCTTGGTCCTCTTACTGTTGTAGCTACCTAGCAGACGTTTACTCTGCCTTGCCCCTTTCGACGACTGCCAGAAGTCATCGCACGCAGTCATGAGATCCACACGACTGCTCTGGCTAATGACTCCTGGCCCTAGTCCACAGAAGGGCTCCGGACCATAGAAGGGCGTACTCGCCCCCTTTCTAGCCATTATGTCGGCCACTTCATTGCCGGGGATCCCCGCATGCCCTGGTACCCAGTATATGGACACTTTATTGTTCACACCCAACTCATTGAGTGTTCCTATACATTGCCATACTAGTCTGGAAACAATCTTATGTGCACTGAGTGCTCTGATTGCTGCCTGACTATCTGAGAAAATGGCTATGTCTCTCCGATTGTAACCCCGCTTAATATTGAACGAGGCACATCTCTCAATCGCGTGTACCTCCGCTTGAAAGATACTCGCGAATTTCCCTAGAGGTTCGTGATATTTGAGTCGGGGTCCGCAGGCCCCCGCCCCTGCACCATCCTCTGTTAGTGAGCCGTCAGTGTACCACCTAATAGCATGTGGTTTCACATCATAGGTGGTAGACATGCTGGTCCACACCGACTTGGTGCTAAGCTCTGTTTTAAAGAGCTTATCAAAGCTAAACTTGGCCAATTGACCATCCTGCGGATATTCTAATAACAGGTCAGTTGCAGTCGCGGCCGAGTCAGCTGGTCTTGCCCCTGTTATCCTCATGGTAGATCTGCGCGCACTGTGCTTGATATGCACTTGCAGTGGTGGAAGCCCGAGTAGCACATCCAGAGCAGTGGACGGGCAAGTGCGCATAGCGCCCGAGATGCACGTGCAGGCAAGTCTCTGGAGTTTGCCCAGTTGCCGTTTCGTGACAAGGTCAGCGCGATTCGCCCAAACCGCAGCCCCGTAGCTGACTATGGGCCTCACCATAGCAACATACATCCACAGTATGATCTTTTTAGATACTCCCCAATTTTTCTCTGCAAGAGATCTACAGCTCATTAAGGCCATAGTGGCCTTGCGAACGGCATGTTCCACATGTTGTCTCCACATAAGTCGCTTGTCTAGGATGACTCCCAGATATTTGACTTCAGTGGAGATCGGAATCTCTGCGCCCCCAATGGCTATGGGCCGAATGGATTTCAGCTTGTAGCGATTGGTGAAGGCGACCACTGTGGTTTTCGCTGGATTGATATTCAGCCCCACGTCTCTGCACCAGTCTAAGCTAAGTCTTAGGCCCAGTGTGATCCTGTCGCACAATGTGCTCTCAAAATTTCCTTTACATACTAGAGTGATATCATCGGCATAGCCTTGACATTCAAACCCATTTGCTGTAAGTTTAACTAGCAGCTCGTCCACCACGAGGCTCCAGAGTAGTGGTGATAGGACACCCCCCTGCGGACAGCCTCTGGTGGTTTGAGCTCTAACAGTCACACTGTTGACAGTGACTTCTGCTATTCTGCTATCAAGGAGTTTGCCCAGCCAGGTCGTGAGACCCGTCTCAACTCCCCTTCTACAGAGTGCTCTTACCACAACGTCATGAGCTGTGTTATCAAAAGCACCCTTTATGTCCATAAAGGCACAAAGAGCTACCCCTTTGGCTTTTACAGAGCGCTGTAGACTGTCAAACAGGCTCAAGAGAGCCGATTCAGTAGAGTTTCCTTCTCTATAGGCATGCTAATTCGCATGCAGAGGCCTTCTCACCAAGTGCGAGTTTCTAATGTGGTTGTCCACAATCTTCTCAAGGGTTTTCAGCAGGAAGGAGGTTAGGCTGATCGGCCTGAAGGATTTGGGATGAAAGGGGTCTTTCTTCCCAACCTTCGGGATAAAGATCACCCTAGCCATTCTCCATGCCCTAGGAATGTAACCCATTGCTAGCTCCCCCGGAAAATACTTATGAGGAACAGCATTAGCTGTTTGACACCCTTCTGAAGATGGATGAGTATGATTCCATCCACCCCCGGAGCCTTGTAGGGGTTGAGTGTACTCAACGCCCACCTAATCTTTTGTTCAGTTACGATCGCTGCAGCCAGGCTCCAGTTGGGTCTCCCGTTGGGAATCCTTTCGTAACTGTTGTCTACATCGGAGATGGTTCTGCACAGCGGGAAGTGAGTTTGCAGGAGAAGTTCTGCTTTCTCCTCCTCGTCCTCGGTGAAAGATCCATCCGCCCTCTTCAGACAAAGTTCAGAAAGTACTTTGCCTTTTGAGATTGCCTTAAACACTCTAGCCGCAGGTGCGGCTTGCTCTATGGTGGAACAGAATTTCCGAAAGTGAGCACGCTTACTAAACCGGATTTCTTTGTTATATTCTGTCAGCTTTTTGGTGTAAAGTTCCCAAGTGGCCCTGTTCTTTTTAGCTGTGTTAAACAGCTTTATATTTATGTTCTACTCCCGCATAGAGCGGGATGAAATAGTGAAAACTTAAAGAATATTATACTGGAGCAGTCCAAACAGTGCGAAAAGACGCTAACAATTAAAAAACAAAGAAAAATATAATCATAACTTGTGTTATGATTAATACAAGTGCTTATTTAATTTAAACAAATAAGTGTCACGCATAACAAGCTCGAAAAATGAGCAGCGATCAAAAGAATGAGCGTAGAAGCTCCGTCAACCCAAGAAATGCTTGCTACTCTTATTTCTCAACTCGCGATATAGATCAAAATCAGAAGTCGACAAAGAGCAACTCGACTCTACTGACCGTCGACAGCAAGAGAGCCAGCTTGGAGTTACCAATGCCAAACCCCACCACCGCCGGCTTCGCTGAATGAAGCTCCAACAACAAGCAGTGCTACAATTTCTGCAGTCGCAGCAAAATCACCACCAATAATTAACCCAACTACCAATATTGCGAGTTCGGTCCCAACGGCTGCACAACAAAATATAATGGCAACAAAAACAGTTAGCTTCGATAAGCAAGCGGTCCCGGCTATACAGACCGGTATGGACCGCTACATCCAGATTAAGCGCAAGCTTAGTCCACTCAACACGGTTGGTAACAAACCAAAGATCAACCGAACCAACAAAAGCACCGACCAAACGAGGAGCTCCAATGAAAACCGTTTCTCCATTTTAGCAGATGCGGACAACAACCAACCAGAGTTGGGGCAGGAGACACAAAGGAAACCTAAGCCCCCACCTATTTACATAAGGGAAAAAAGTTCAAGCGCCTTGGTCAACAAAATTGTTGCGCTGGTCGGGGACGAGAATTTCCATGTTGTTCCGCTTATTAAAGGGAACATACACGAAACAAAGGTTCAAACGAAGTCCGAAGAACACTTCCGAGCTGTGTCTAAGTACCTGGAAGACACAAAAAAGAACTTTTACACATATCAACTAAAAAGCAGCAAGGGACTGCGAGTTGTGCTAAAAGGTATAGAACCTGACGTCACCCCCTCTGAAATTCAAGAAGCCCTTAAGGCCAGGGGCTTCTGTGCCAAAAATGTTAGCAATATTGTTAACAGAAACAAAAATCCGCAACCACTTTTCAAGGTCGAGCTCGAACCAGATAGCAAAGCCTTAAAGAAAAACGAAGTGCACCCGATCTACAAGCTGCAGCTCTTACTGCATCGAAGAATCACCGTGGAAGAACCCCACAAACGCAACGGCCCTGTTCAATGCACAAACTGCCAAGAGTATGGACACACCAAGACATACTGCACACTTCGGACGGTCTGCGTAGTCTGCGGAGCCTTCCACAACTCCGTAAACTGCCCCGCAAACAAAGAAGACTCCCAAATGAAAAAATGTGGCAACTGTGGAGGAAACCATACGGCAAACTACAGAGGCTGTGCGGCCTACAAGGAGCTGAAGAGTCGCATGCGACGAGCGACAGCTACGTACCAACAACATACACAAAATGTGTATTACAACTCAAAAAGTACGCCAGACCTGTTTTTCGCCAAGGCAGCCAGATCATCATTTGGGCAGCTAAATACAACCAAGGGAATCTCCTACGCCGAAGCACTAAGAACAGGCATGGAAAATCCACCCCAGCCTCACTCAGAAAATGCTCAGCAGGTTCCAGGGCAGCCGCAAAGCAAATTGGAATCTATGATGTTCACCATGCAACAAAGTATGATGGAACTTATGTCATTCATGAAAACAACCATGCAAACCCTTGTTCAGAACCAGAACATGGTAATTCAGTTGCTTGTAGCACAACAGTCCAAATAATAAATGACTAACCTACTTATATCCATGTGGAATGCCAACGGTATTTCACGGCATAAACTTGAAATAACTCAATTCCTAAACGTAAATCACATCGACGCCATGCTGCTGGTTGAAACGCATCTCACAGGGAGATATAACTTCCATATAAGAGGTTATACCTTTTACCGCACAGATCATCCGGATGGCAAGGCCCACGGCGGAACGGGCATCTTAATCAGAGAACGCATCAAACACCACTTTCATCAACGGTTTGCAACAAATTACCTGCAAGCCACGTCCATAAAAGTGCATTCAGGAAACGGCAACCTTCGTATTGCCGCTGTCTACTGCCCACCTCGATTTACTATCTCTGAAGGTCAATTCATGGACTTCTACAACACTCTGGGGGATCGCTTCATAGCCGCAGGAGACTACAACGCCAAACACACGCACTGGGGATCACGCCTTGTGACTCCCAAGGGAAGGCAACTGTATAATGCACTTATAAAGGTGAGCAATAAACTGGACTAAGTTTCTCCTGGTAGCCCCACATATTGGCCTGCAGACCCAAAAAAGATCCCACATCTAATTGATTTCGCGGTGACAAAAAACATCCCACGCAATCTAATAAGCGCCATAGCCCTAACGGATCTCTCATCTGACCACTCGCCTTTGTTGATAAGCCTTCTTCAAAGCCCAGAAATTGCGGACCACCCCTACAGGCTGACGTCGCACAACACTAACTGGATGAAATACAGAAAGTATGTGAGTTCCCACATTGAGCTAACTCCCCAACTAAATATCGAAGCGGACATCGACTGCTCCACCGCCGCCCTGGAAGAGGTACTCGTCACAGCAGCCAGGATCTCAACCCCTAAACGGAAAGATGGGTAATTTAAGAAGTTCAAAATCAACCGGCAATTCGAACAGCTGGTTCAGGAAAAGAGGCGTCTGCGACGAGCGTGGCAAACCAGCAGATCGCCATGCTCAAAGCAACGTCTTACTGAAGCCACCCGCAATCTAAACCGGGCCCTGAAGCAAGAAGCTGAAAATGAACAACTTAAATATATTGGAAAACTCTCGCCAACTAGTACAAAGCATCCCTTGTGGAGGGCTCACCCAAATCTAAGCTCTCCAATTCAAACCGTCACCCCTATAAGAAATTCTTCAGGGTGTTGGGCCCGCAGCGACAAAGATAGAGCCGAATCATTTGCCTTACATCTCAGAGGCGTCTTCCAGCCGAACCCCGCAGCTAATGATTATGTTCCTCCGCAAATCCACCTCGAAACTGAATCCACGCCAACTACATTTCAGCCGAACGAGATCACAAAAGTCATCAGGGAGCTAAAACCAAAAAAGGCTCCAGGCGGTGACCTAATAACTACAAAAATGTTAATGGAACTTCCGTACTGTGCTATTGAGGTCATCTGTAAACTCTTCAATGGAATCATAAGTCTCGGCTACTATCCAAGGAAATGGAAAAAATCAATTATTATAATGATACCGAAGCCCGGAAAAGATTACACGATTCCGTCATCTTACAGACCAATAAGTTTATTATCATGCCTGTCCAAATTATTCGAAAAATGCCTTCTAACGCGCATAATACCATATATGGGAGCCCACACATTATCCCAGCCTATCAATTTGGCTTCAGAGAAAAACACGGAACTATAGAGCAAGTAAACAAAATAACATCAGAAATCCGCACAGCCTTCGAACATAGGGAATATTGCAGTGCGATATTCCTCGACGTATCTCAAGCATTCGACCGCGTCTGGCTCAAAGGTCTCATGCATAAAATTAAAACACACTTGCCCGGGTACACTCATAAACTCCTTGAATCCTACCTCTACAATAGAGCCTTCGCAGTAAGATGTAACACAACAATTTCCGACAGCTACACTATCGAAGCTGGGATACCACAAGGTAGCGCACTTGGGCCAACTTTATTCGTCCTTTACACAGCAGATATTCCCACGAGTGACCGACTAACAACATCCACCTTCGCCGACGACACTGCGATCCTTAGCCGCTCCAGATGCCCAGTCCGTGCAACAACCCAACTCGCCAACCACCTCGTGGTAGTCGAGAAGTGGCTATCTGACTGGCGTATTAAAATAAACGAACAAAAGTGTAAACACATACCGTTTACCCTTAACAGACAAACTTGCCCTCCGCTCTGTATGAATAGCACGCAGATCTCCCAAGTTAATGAAGTAACGTATCTCGGCATCCACCTCGACAGACGTCTAACATGGCGTAGACATATCGAATGCAAGAAACTGCACCTAAAACTGAAAGCCAGCAGCCTCCACTGGATTATAAACTCACGATCGCCCTTGTGTCTGGACTACAAGGTCCTGCTCTACAACTCCACTCTTAAGCCAATCTGGACGTATGGCTCCCAGCTGTGGGGGAACGCGAGCAGAACCAACATAGACATCATACAGCGAGCCCAATCAAAGATCCTGCGAACTATCACTGGGGCACCATGGTATATTCGTAACCAAAACATCCACAGGGACCTCGGCATTCTCGCAGTAAAAGATGAAATAGACAAGCAAAAAGCGTCCTACAATGAAAAACTCGCTGTCCACCCAAATCCTCTAGCAAGGGTCTTGACTCGGGTCTCCAGCCGAACCCGCCTGCAACGTACAGACCTTCCAACCCAGCCGTAACTTGTCAGGGCCATTGTCTCAGTCTACATGACTCCTAGTTAGGTTATAGTATAAGATTTGATACACTTATTGTTAGTCTCGTAAATGAGAAGATTCAATAAATAAAAGCAAAGCATAAAAAAAAAAAAAAAACACAGCTTCCTGACTTCTGTACGAAGTAGTCCTAGTTTCCTATTCCACCAGGGATTGTCCCTACTGGACTCTATGGATTTTTCGGGACAGCTTGCATGATATGCATCCAAGATTGTGTCTCCTACTTCTCTTGAGAGTTGCTCAAGACCTTTTGGAGACGATACTCTCCTACTATGATTCAGTCTGCTCAGATTTAATCCCAAACAGGACTGATAGGCTGGCCAGTCAGTCCGTCGTGGATTTCTAATAGCCCTGCTGAATCTAAGGTTACTATGAATGTCGAACAGGATGATCCTGTGATCCGACATTGACGGTTCTGAGGAGACCTTCCAGTTGCGAATCAACCGGGAGCCCCCCTCATTCCCGAAGGTGATATCCAGTACTTCAGCCCTTGTTTTAGTAATGAAAGTGGGTTCGGCCCCCACATTGAAAACAGTAAGGTCCCTAGATAAAAGATAATCTAGTAAGCACTCACCTCTACCGTTGTTGTCCGTGCTGCCCCATGCAACATTGTGCGCATTGGCATCACACCCTAGCAGTAGGGGTAGCCTTTTGCTGCTGCAATGCTGCACCAGATCCTGAACCTCTGGTGGGGGGCATCCGTTACGTCTCCTGGGAAGTATGCCGACGACACCACAATACTCCCGTGCTCGCTAGTGATTATCACCGCTACTAGATCTCTGTTGAGAAATTGAGAGAGACAAAGAAAGTTAATATCCTTTCGCACCAAGATACAATCTCTCGGTGATGCCTCTCTTCCGGCTGCAATAGTTTGCATACTCACTTTACTTAGGCCGCAAATCCTGCCTCTGACGACCCAAGGCTCCTGGATGAGCACCAGCCCCAGGTCCGACCTGGAGACCAACCTGACAGCCGAAGCTGCCTTCGCGTGATGCAGGTTGATCTGTGCCACGCTGGTGACCCCCATCCTTAGAGCTCTTCTTCACCCTCCGAGAGCGTCAGATAGGCCTCTGACAGCATCCCGGTGGGTGTCCGCTCATCATCGGATGGCTCCTTTTCGCTGGTTAGCTCCTCTGCGCCGCTCATATGCAGACGCGTCAGATCCAGCCCCTCTAGAGAGACCGAATCCAACTCGGCCTCCACTGCAGCGAGTTCCATGGCCTCATCCGCCTCGTCCGAAGGGACGGAGGGAGCCTCCTTGGCTGCAGCCGTTGAAGTGCCAGGCACATCGTCGGCGTTTGCCTCGGTGCACGCCTCCGCCTCCGCAGACTCCTGCTTTTTATGCAGGCGGCATTTCAGCTGGCCGAACCGGTAGCTCACCAGCATGTCTCGCTTCTTGAGGAGTGTAAGTGCCTCCTCATCCAGGCCGAGCAACAGCACCTTGCCGCCCTTCGACTCTAGGTGCCGGATGACACGCCAGGTCCCGGTGAGCAGGGCCTTGTTCTGCTCATTGAGCAGTCCAAGGGACCTCTCCAACGTCTCCCCTGCGGTGCGTGGCAGGTATAAAGTGACTACGTTGGTCAAAGGTAGGTCCTCTTGCAGGCAGGTGCGGAGCTGCACACCCACGTTGGTGGTGATGCTGGGTACCGCCAGCTCCAACCACTTCTTGGCATCGCTGTCCATGCAGTCCACTAATAGCAGACCGTCACGGAACTGGATGCCGTTGAAGTTGAGGGCTGCGGTCTAGCCAAGTTCGTGCCCTTGGCGACACTGGCATACGAGGCTGCCCTCGGACGCTTAGCGCTTTGCGAGGTTCTCAAGCCATCCAGCGCTGCGGTGCTCTCTGTCTTCTTGGACATGCTCTTGGGGAGTTCGGGCGGCGACGTATGGTGAAGCTGCCTCTTCCTCCCCGCAACGGCCTGGCCGCCGGCTCTCTCTATCGGGGACACCCTCGTCCCCGCAGCTCTCTTCGCTGGAGCCACGTTCGGCGCACGGTGCTCCAGCGCTCTTTTATGGGCCTCCTCCGGCTTGAAGCCCCGCTCGAGGTACCGGAGGTACCACTTGCGGCCGGCTCCGCTAAGTCCTTGCCTCAGAGGATCTCCGGCTCCCCCAGGCTGACCTGCCGCTGGGACAGGCTGCTTCCTGGGTTGCTGCCTCGACCTTGCGGAAGAGGGTGTTGCGGCGTCCCTCCTGCTGGCGTCGCCCGCCTGCAGGACAGCCGCCGGGGCAGTGCCGGGCACTGCAACCCTCCCCCTGCCGTCCGTCCGTTTGGTGGCCTCACTGCCGGCCACTTGAGACTTGAAAGTCTCTGCACCCTTCGAGGCGCTCTGCGTCGGGGCCGAGCCCTTCTGCTTTGCAAGGCTCTTCGAGGCGCTCTGCGTCAGGGTCAGGCCCTTCGGCTTTGCAGCACTCTTTGGGTGAGGGGCCAAGCCCCTGCGCGGCGACAGCTTACCACCGTCATCCAGAGCCGCCTCCTCTATCCGCTCTGCTAGCTGAGTTGCGGTTAAGTCCCGCGTGTTAAGTTTATTTATGATTCTGTTGTCCATAGATTGGTTCCACGAGTGTAGGGGAAGGTAGTACCAGCGTGTCATAGCCCCCATTAACACGCTGGGGCCAGGTGTACTCACCGAGGCGGCCAGGTATCGGTGGGGCTCCGTCCGAATACAGTCGGTTACCCCTGACTGCAAACCAGCCAATGGGCACGGAAACGCATGACACCCTGGCTTAGGGGGGTGAAGTGGCACCATTGCCTCAGGACGTCACCACTGCCCTTGTGAGATGTTGGGGATAGGATGTGGGTAGGAACACTTGTAGGATGTATGGAGTGTGTAAGACTATGTGTTAAAGACGGCAGACAAGCGCCTTGTCGGTACTACAACGGTGTGGTACCCGCTGTTGTCCGGGACTGCTTATTCACGACAAGTCGCTATTCGCAGCTAACCTCCACAGGAGCCCTTGCGCTATCCGCAACCTGCGACCCGTCCGGTGGCTTCAGCTAGCCCACCTCAGAACCATCTCACTAGTTCTTCAGTACCAGAGGAATGTCAAGTTACTTATGATGAACTAATTACAGAACTCCATTGCGCACACGGAAACTCAAGGAGCCACAAGACATAATACACAGAGTTCGTCTCTGCAAACACACTGCTTATTAATAGATAAGAAACAACATGCGGGGATTCCCGCATGCCCTGGTACCCAGTATATGGTCACTTTATTGTTCACACCCAACTCATTGAGTGTTCCTATACATTGCCATACTAGTCTGGTAACAATCTTATGTGCACTGAGTGCTCTGATTGCTGCCTGACTATCTGAGAAAATGGCTGTGTCTCTCCGATTGTAACCCCGCTCAATATTGAACGAGGCACATCTCTCTATCGCGTGTACCTCCGCTTGAAAGATACTGGCGAATTTCTCTAGAGGTTCGTGATATTTGAGTCGGGGTCCGCAGACCCCGCCCCTGCACCATCCTCTGTTAGTGAGCCGTCAGTGTACCACCTAATAGCATGTGGTTTCACATCATAGGTGGTAGACATGCTGGTCCACTCCGACTTGTTGCTAAGCTCCGTTTTGATGAGCTAAACTTGGCCAATTGAACATCCTGCGGATACTCTAGTAACAGATCAGTTGCAGTCGCGGCCGAGTCAGCTGGTCTTGCCCCTGTTATCCTCATGGTAGATCTGCGCGCACTGTGCTTGATATGCAAGTGCAGTGGTGAAAGCCCGAGTAGCACATCCAGAGCAGTGGACGGGCAAGTGCGCATAGCGCCCGAGATGCACATGCAAGCAAGTCTCTGGACTTTGCCCAGTTGCCGTTTCGTGACAAGGTCAGCGCGATTCGCCCAAACCGCAGCCCCGTAGCTGACTATGGGCCTCACCATAGCAACATACATCCACAGTAGGATCTTTTTAGATACTCCCCAATTTTTCTCTGCAAGAGATCTACAGCTCATTAAGGCATAGTGGCCTTGCGAACGGCATGTTCCACATGTTGTCTCCACATAAGTCGCTTGTCTAGGAGGACTCCCATATATTTGACTTCAGTGGAGATCGGAATCTCTGTGCCCCCAATGGCTATGGGCCGAATGGATTTCAGCTTGTAGCGATTGGTGAAGGCGACAACTGTGGTTTTCGCTGGATTGATATGCAGCATCGGCATCATCATCGGCATAGCCTTGACATTCAAACCCATTTGCTGTAAGTTTAACTAGCAGGTCGTCCACCACGAGTAGTGGTGATAGGACACCCCCCTGCGGACAGCCTCTGGTGGTTTGAGCTCTTACAGTCACACTGTTGACAGTGACTTCTGCTATTCTGCTATCAAGGAGTTTGCCTAGCCAGGTCGTGAGACCCGTCTCAACTCCCCTTCTATAAAGTGCTTTTACCACAACATCTTGAGCTGTGTTATCAAAGGCACCCTCTATGCCCATAAAGGCACAAAGAGCTACCCCTTTGACCTTTACAGAGCGCTGTAGACTGTCAAACAGGCTCAAGAGAGCCGATTCAGTAGACTTTCCTTCTCTATAGTCATGCTGATGCGCATGCAGAGGCCTTCGCACCAAGTGCGAGCTTCTAATGTGGTTGTCCACAATCTTCTCAAGGGTTTTCAGCAGGAAGGAGGTTAGGCTGATCGCCCTGAAGGATTTGGGATGCCAACCAGAGGGAAGAGAGTTTGCAGGAAAAGTTCCGCTTTCTCCTCCTCGTCCTCGGTGAATGACCCATCCGCCACCTTCAGACAAAGTTTAGAAAGTACTTTGCCTTTTGAGATTGCCTTAAACACTCTGGCCGCAGGTGCGGCTTGCTCTATGGTGGACTCTATGGTTTTCTCGGGACAGCTTGCATGATATGCATCCAAGATAGTGTAACCTACTTCTCTTGAGAGTTGCTCAAGATCCTCTGGAGACGATACTCTCCTACTATGATTCAGTCTGCTCAGATTTAATCCCAAGTCTGACTGGCCAGTCAGTCCGTCGTGGATTCCTGATAACCCTGCTGAATCTAAGGTTACTATGAATGTCGAACAGGATGATCCTGTGATCCGACATTGACGGTTCTGAGGAGACCTTCCAGTTGCGAATCGACCGGGAGCCCCCCTCATTCCCGAAAGTGATGTCCAGTACTTCAGCCCTGGTTTTAGTAATAAATGTGGGTTCGGCCCCCACATCGAAAATAGTAAGATCCCTAGATAAAAGATAATCTAGTAAACACTCACCTCTACTGTTTTTGTCTGTGCTGCTCCAGCCAACATTGTGCGCATTGGCATCACACCCTAGCATTAGGGGTAGCCTTTTGCTGCTGCAATGTTGCACCAGATCCTGAACCCCTGGTGGGGGGGCATCCGTTACGTCTCCTGGGAAGTATGCCGACGACACCACAATACTCCCGTGCTCGCTAGTGATTATCACCGCTACTAGATCTCTGTTGAGAAATTGAGAGAGACAAAGAAAGTTAATATCCTTTCGCACCAAGATACAATCTCTCGGTGATGCCTCTCTTCCGTCTGCAATAGTTTGCATACTCTCTTTACCCATGGCTCCTGGATGAGCACCAGCCCCAGGTCCGACCTGGAGACCAACCTGCCGATGACAGCCGAAGCTGCCTTCGCGTGATGCAGGTTGATCTGTGCCACGCTGGTGGCCGCCATCCTTAGAGCTCTTCTTCACCCTCCGAGAGCGTCAGATAGGCCTCTGACTGCATCCCGGTGGGAGTCCGCTCATCATCGGATGGCTCCTCATTGCTGGTTTGCTCCTCCTCGCCGCTTGTGCAGGCGCGTCAGGTCCAGCCCCTGGAGCGAGACCGAGTCCAACTTGGCCTCCACTGCTGCTAAGTCCATGGCCTCAGCTGCTTCGCCCGAGGGGCAGGAGGGTGCCTCCTTGGCTGTCGCCGTTGACGTGCCAGGCACATCGTCGGTGTTCGCCTTCGTGGGCACCTCCGCCTCCACAGGTTCCTGCTTTTTGTGCAGGCGGCATTTAAGCTGGGCGAACCTGTAGCTCACCAGCATTTCCCGCTTCTTATTTATTTATTTATTTATTTATTTATTAGAAAATATAGCAAATTTATGCTAATTTAGACCGTATCCTTACCTCAGCCGAATTAAGGAGTGTTTTTTAAAGATGTGCTCCGACTCACATCATGTGGGCTGAAACAAGGACAGGTGTCTTAATACATTTTGTGTATTAAAATCTAAAGACAATTCAACGTGTAACAAGAAGTAAAGCTCATTATAAAAAGAACATAAAACACGAAAAGGGTCATGCTGCTCAAAGTTAGTCTTACAAAAATCAAGAGTAATTGGACGAAAGTGACGAGAAGGTCTAACAGGAACAGAGAAATACAATTGACTAAGAAGATAGGACGCACAAACATGACCATTAATTAATTTAAATAGAAACATCACTCCGTGGCAGGTCCGACGATCCTTCAGAGTGGGCAGGCTAAGAAGACGCAGCCTGTCGATGTAAGACGGGAGGCGGCGATGTGTGTCCCAGTGGAAACCCCGAAGAGCGAACAAAAGGAATTGTTTCTGAACCGATTCAATAAGGTCTTGATACTTCGCGTATTGAGGTGACCATACACACGAATAGTATTCGAGAATTGGACGAACAAGAGAGACATAAAGAAGTTTTGTGGTGTAAGAATCGTCAAACTCCTTAGACCAACGCTTGACAAAGGCAAAAACACCTTTAGCTTTCCCAACAATTATGCCAATGTGGTCGGAAAAGTTCAAATTGTGGGTAAAAAGAACTCCAAGATCGGTAACAGAGGCCAGGCCGAGCATCAGCACCTTGCCGCCCTTGGACTCCAGGTGCCGGATGACCCGCCAGGTCTCGGTGAGAAGGCCCTTGTTCTGCTCATTGAGCAGCCCAAGGGACTTCTCCATCGTCTCACCAGCCGTACGGGGCAGGTAAACTGTGACGATGTTCGTCGCCGGCAAGTCATCCTGCAGGCAGGTGCGGAGCTGCACACCCACCTTGGTGCTGATGCTGGGGACCTTCAGCTCTAGCCACTTCTTGGCATCGCAGTCCATGCAGTCCACTAATAGCAGACCGTCACGGAACTGGATGCCGTTAAAGTTGAGAGCTGCGGTTCAGCCCTTCCTCATCTCTTCGACGAGGGCCTGCTCCACCGCTGACACCTCATCCTTCTTCAGGAGCTTCCTCGGGTAGTCCTCCGACAGTATAGCAAGGATCGTGCCCATGGCTACACTGGCGTACGAGGCTTCCTTCGGACGCTTCACGACTTGCGAGGTCCTAGAGCCCTCCAGCGCTTCGGCGTTCCTCCTCTTAGTCCGTTTGGGCTCGGTCTTGGGGAGGTCAAGCGGCGACATGTGTTGCAGTAGCCTCTTCCTCCCCGCAACGGCCTGGCCGCCGACTCTCTCCACTGGAGACACGTTCGTCCCCGCGACGGCCTGGCCGTTCGGTGCACGGTGCTCTAATGCTCTCTTCCGGGCCTCCTCCGGAGGTACCACTTTCGGCCGGCTCCGCTGAGGCCTTGCCTCAGGGGATCACCGGCTCCTCCGGGCCGACCTGCCGTTGGGACAGGCTGCTTCATCAATTGCTGCCTCGACCTTGCGGAAGAGGGTGTTGCGGCGTCTCTCCTGCTGGCGCCGCCTGCCTGCAGGACAGCCGCCGGGGCAGTACCGGGCACTGCAACCCCCCCACAGCCCCCATTAACACGCTGGGGCCAGGTGTACTCACCGAGGCGGCCAGGTACCATCTCACTAGTTCTTCGGTACTAGAGGTAGCAAGGTAATAGAGCTGGTGGAAATCATTCCAAAATATGACGGTGAAGGGGGGAAAGCTACATAGATTCATAGCGGCACACTGTGGGCGATTTGGCCAATCTGGCGACAGGAAATTCAAAAATTTTTTGTTGAAATGTTCCAAAATTTGAATTCCCGCCGATAACTAAATATTTAATTAGCACAAAAATACTATTTTTTGTGTTTTAATCGATATATTTGATCAGCTGTGAGCTTTCAAAGTGAGCATATGTTTTCGCTGCAATCATAATAAGTATTTCCATCGTTTTTTCGAGGTACTTCAATTCTTTGTAAAAATTGAAATATTAACCTTTTCGAAGATTTTTTTTGATTTTACAAAAATTCAGGTATGTAGTAATAGAAAAAAAAACGTTTTGTGACCTGTGATAAGTGTTGAATTATTAAATGGTGATTGAATGTGGTAAGCTTTAAATAACCCTTTTTGTGAATAATTGTTAACTTCTGTGGAATAAAACTATTGATGACCGTTGTGTGTGCAGAAATCATGTCAGTGGTCCAGAAGCGCCCTTTTTTCAGTGTGGCATGCTGCTTTTGGGCTTTGTAAAGGAGGGCGAATTATCCGAGTCTGATTGGAGCAGCGACTCAGAATAAATTTTTTTATACTTACAAATAAATAAGAAACAAAAAATAAAAAACCAAAATGTTGTTAAATTAAAAAATACAAAAAATTTTATTTTATTTTTTAAAATAAAAAATTAAATTAGAAAAAATAATTTTTTGTATGGCTTTTTAAGTTATTATTACGATAAAAAAATTTTTCTTTTGAAAAATCTTTTATTTTTTGAGTTATTTATTTTCTTTCGCTAGATTGGCCAAATCGCCCACTGTGCGGCAGTGGAGCAGGTACTAGGCCTGATCAGGAGAGAAGAAAGATCAAATATAGGCGACATAGCGCTCCGAGCAGTCCTGGATTTAGATGAGTCAGAGCTAAATTGGAACCAGATAAAGAAACCACTGACCGCCCACTTCAAAGATAAAAGATCGAAACAGAATCTGATTATGGAGTTAACCCATATCAATGAAAAAAGTTAGATGTTGAAGCCCTTTACACCAAGGTTATGACCTTGAAGAAAGCCTTGGTGAGCTTAGCCAAGGCTAGTGAGAATAACATCTTGGTGAAGGGCGAGCAAATTAAGGTGTACGAGGATATGGTTTTGAATGCTTTCATTTCGGCCTTAAAGGGACCAATAGGAGTGACAATAAGGAACATGGGGGTTCCAAATATTGCCAAGGCTTATGAGATAGCTTGTAGAGAGAAGTATTTAGTTGCTCCTGAGGATATCGACTCAGAACGACCCAAAACTCAAGGGTCAGTCGAGCCGCAGGAAAAGGACACGAAGGAGACTCAGAAACAGGGTCAGGAGAAAGAGGAGCCCCAGGTTTTGGAAGCACGCAGAGAAACGGTCTTCTGGTCACAGTACCAGTGGGGAGGAAACAATCCCCCTACGTCCCCAATACGAATCCAATACGAACTCCAGCAATGATTCCCAGTAAGCTGTATCTGTCCCATGAAATCATGGTCTTAGATGATCTTTTCAGTCTGGGATTGGTGCAGATTAATCACGAACTTTAATAAATTATTAGCTTATAGACTTAATTTTTTTAAGTCGGGACATACACTTAAATCTTGTTTGTTATAATGATCCTCTCTCCGAACGCAATGCTTACCATCAGCCTTTATTAATTTCAATATTTACATATATATTTTCCCCATATAAACCTCTCACATTTGTATTGTATATT